>JASXTE010000001.1:45966137-46266664 GCA_030280995.1 Hemileia vastatrix
ATGCTTATGAGCCAACCTATTAGTGACAGTAACGAAGTGCCACAAGTAATGTGTATTTAATCAGTGGGGTGGTAATTGATATTAGGGGGTATCAATGTTCAGAGATCCGCAATTAGGGATCAGGAATTTTTTTTTCCGGGATCAGACATTATTAATTGTGGAAGATTCTTATCCACTAGCCCTGGGGCTAGTGGATAAGGAATCCACAATAATGCATTATCCCGCCTCTTATACCCCAATTTCCATTCCTAATTCCTGATCCCAAACTCATCTCATCCATGATGGATTTGCAAGAAAGTCACATGACTCATAATTGCTGATGCCATCCTTAAGTCTTTCCTCACTCTATGCTACTTAATTTTGGTGGCAAACACTTAAGTTTTTTTTCTATCTACACACCCCAACTGCACATTTGGCGGTGAATTCCCACTTCCCTCATCACATAACCCTTCCACCGGCAACAATGAAACACCTCTCTACTGGGAAGCTACTTCATTCAACAATGAATGCTATTACTTTACTTTTAGTTCTTTACTATAAATCTGACTCTGATTTGGAAGATGCTTTAGCTTATATGTGTTTTCTTTCCAAAAAGCGTTACATCATCACCAGGGGGCCAAATCTTTATCATGATCCCCAATATGATCTGGCCTCCATTCTCAACATTCCTCATTTAAACTTCACCCAATTCTTTCTTCAAACTTTATCAACTCATCTCTGATCATCCTATCTTTCATAACAATTCCCATAACAAACAGCATAGTCTTGCCATCCAACTTGCTGTTGCACTATGTCACTTTGGCTCAAATGGAAACGGTGCTGCTGTAAGACATTTGGATAATCTCTTTAACATAGGATATGGTACCCTGATATTATACACCAAGTGCTGTATGATTGCTATCCTTTCCCTCAAGTCTCAAACACTTGCTTGGCCAACTCCAGAACAGCAACTTGAATCCTCTCAAGTAATGCAAGCTGAAGGTTTCCCTGGCTGTGTAGGATTTGTTGATGGCACAACTATACCTTTGAGTCAAAAGCCTGCTCATGATGGCAATCATTATTTTGATCACAAAAAAAGGTTTCTTCAAAATCTTCTCCAATTTCTCATCCTTCATAAACTAACTTTTTATCTTCTTTCTAGATACTCTATTGCCATTCAACTTGTATGCGATGTCAATAAAAAATTTATTGCTTTTCACAGTGGCTGCCCTGGATCATGTCATGACTCTTCCGTCTTCCAAAGAATGAGGATTTCTCAATCCCCTGAATCATACTTTGACGAATCTCAGTACCTCCTTGCAGACTCAGCATATGCAAGTGGAAAGTACATTATACCTGCTTTCCGTGGTGCAACTTCAGAAAATGGCCCCAAAACTGCCTTTAATTATCACCTTGCACAATCAAGAGTACGAATTGAACATGCTATAGGTATTTTAAAGGGACAATTTTCTAGTCTTCGGGAGCTCAGAATCCAATTTCAAAAAAAATTGGAGATCAAAACTGCAAATCATTGGATCTTGACTTGCGTAATACTCCACAATATTCTAGCTGATTTAAAGGATGAGTGGAATGATGTTTATGAAGAAGAGGATCCTGAACCACCACTGGCACTCCCCTCCCTTGATTCACAAATCATTCAATCAACCGGCATACGCCCCATTATAATGCCAATTACTCTCCAACATTTCTCTTCACCCTTTTAATTTTTAATTTTTATGTTTTCATACTTTCCAAATGTCCTCTTTGTGTACTTTAATCACTTGGTTTTGTATTTTGGTTTGTTGCATATTCATTTTTTTTTTTTTGAATTTACGGTGAATATCTTTTTTTTGGATGGCTCATTGGTTTTCTTTCACTTCCTCAACATGAAATCGCATATTTTCTTATATCGCATATTTTGTCAGTGATTTTTTTTTCATTCATCACTCATATCCTTTTCATCCTCTCCTCAAACATCCCTCAAATATTTTGGTTGCATTTATTTTCTCAACTCAACTCACCAGGTAGGTCATTTTTTTTCTTTTTTCATGGTTTTTTATTTGCTAATCAGGATTTTTTTTTTTTGCTTTTTTTTTGCTTTTTTTTTGCTTTTTTTTTGCTTTTTTTTTTGCTTTTTTTTGCTTTTTTTTTGCTTTTTTTTTGCTTTTTTTTGCTTTTTTTTTTGGTTTTTTTGTTTTTTTTGTAAGTGCTTCTTTTATTTTTGTTCTAGGGTAAACTAATTTTTGTTTTGCTTTTTTCTCTTTTTTCTCTTTTTTTTTTGTTTTATTTTCTCTCCTTCACCTCTCTTTATCATCCTCAAGGCCCCCCTTTTTCCCTCTCTTTACCTGTCTCTGACCCCCTTTTTACCCCCTTTTTAGCTGCCTCAAATCCCCCCTTTCCCCCCTCTTTAGGTCCCTCATCACCCCCCTTCCCCTCTTTTTAGGTACTTCAATACACCCCCCTTCCCCTCTCTTTATGTCCCTCAAACCCCCCCTTCACCTCTCTTTTTCCGCCTCAAACCCCCCCTTCACCTCTCTTTACCCACATCAAACCCCCCTTTCCCTCTCTTTAGGCGCCTCAAACACCCCCCCTTCCCCCCCTTCTACTCACTTTATCCCCCTACCCAATCGTTACATCCTCCTCTACCCCCCCCCCCCCCTGTTTATTAACGAATGTTCATTACAGATCATTTGTTAACAAGGAGGTGGGGGGGGGGGGGGGTAGAGAAAGTGGTAAAGGTTTGGGAGGGGGTAAGGTGATTGGAAGGTGGGGGGTTTGAGGTGCCTAAGGAGAGGGGAATGGGGGGGGGGTTTGAGGCGCCTAAGGAGAGGGGAATGGGGGGGGTTTGAGGCACCTAAGGTGAGGGGAATGGGGGGGGGGTTGAGGCGCCTAAGGTGAGGGGAATGGGGGGGTTTGAGGCAGCTAAAGAGGGGGGAATGGGGGGGGGGTTTGAGGCAGCTAAAGAGGGGGGAAGGAGGGTGATGAGGGACCTAAAGAGGGGGGAAAGGGGGGTATTTCAGGGGGATTTTGAGGCAGGCAAGGAGAGCATTTGAGGGGGAAAAGGGGACATTTATGGGAGATAAAGATGGGTTACCAACTTTCAAATAAAGATACTAACAAATTTTTGGTTGTAATTTTGATTATTTTTTTTATTTTTTTTGCAGTAATATAGAAAAAAAAAAATTTTTTTTGCTGATAAGGACTGTCCCTCTTATTTACAAAACAAAAAAGGTTTATAATTTTATTTTTATTTTTTCTATAATTAATTTTTGTGATTTTGATTTTAATTAAATAATTTTTTTAATTTTTTATTTTGATTTTACTGATTTTTTTTTTTCATGATCTTGTGAGAAGGTTTTTTTTTTGGAAAAATTTTTACTGATTTTTTGGTTTTTTTTTCAATTTTATTTTTAAAATAAAAAAACAGCTTTTTTTATTATTAGGTAGGAATTTTTTTTAAAAAAAATTTGAGTTAAAATTTTATTGACAATTAATTTTTTTTCAGATCAAAAAAATGTCTTCTTCTTCTGATTCACCCCTTACTTCTCTCTTATCTTCATCTTTATCTTCTTTATCATCTTCATCTTTATCATCTCTATCATCTTCTTTGAAATCAACTCTATCATCTTCTTTGAAATCAACTTCCATACAATCATCTTCTAAATCATCAAAAAAAATTAAAGATAATCAGTCTCATCAGAAGAAAAGATATTTAAAAAAAAAGTCTCTCTGCGAAAGTTATTTTCATCATATCCCAAACATTTTTTTTTATAAAACTAAAGTAGATAAAAAAAATCAATATCCGAAAAAATTACCAGAAGATATCAAATATCTAACAGAATTTGGAGATGATCGAGTTGTTGCAGTTATCAGCAATGCTTTTAAGCCTCAATTCATTTTGGAAGTTCATTCATTCGATGGTGTAAAAGATGAAGCTTTTAATCAACTATCCGATCTTATCATAACTCTTTATCAAATGGCTTTGGTTCGATTACCTATAAGGAATAAGAATTTGTTGGGTGGTATCATGATTGGTTTTGGTTGGAGACCTGGTTTTGTCAAAGGATATTCTCTTGGTATGTCTAATAATTTTTGTTCCATTCTTAATATCATTTCACTTATTTCAATTATATAGGTATATATTCATTGCTCAATAGTATCACTAAAGCACAAAAAGATGAAGATTTTCGCTTATGGGACACTCTACCCTACTTTAATTCTTTTCTTGCTCTTCGACTCAAAAAGCTCTGTAATAAGGCATTTGAAAAAAATCATGACCTTGCAACCAAATTTGGAATACCGAATTGGTGTGACTCTGAATGGGAAGATATCAGCCACGAATATCTTTTATTTTCTAATTTTATTATCACTCATTCTGGATTCCACAATAGGATTCATATCGATAGGAATGATGCCAATTTTCTTACTTTTGGAATATTCTCATATATCAATCCAATAACTGGCCACCCAATACCATCTCCAGCTAAAATCAAAGGACATGGTTTATATTTTCCAGACCACCGGTGCATCATTGATTTTGGTTTGGGAAATGGTATCATCGAAACTATTTGGAATTCTTCTAAGGATAATCATCAAACGACCAAAGCTCCTCCTGGTTTGAAATCCTGTCAAGATTTCACTCATTTCGGTTGCTCATTTCAAATCAGTAATAAGTTGATACAAAGAATCAATAAGGTAAAGAAAGAAGGTAAAGTTATTCGATTTAAAAAAACTTTATCTAGATCCAAAAAGTATGGGGATTAGAGTTGTCATTGAAAATTTTATATTTTTTCATAAATTTTTAATAAATATTTTTTATATATCAATTTTCTCAAATAATGTGATGAGCCATCGACCTTGTGTTGTATAACAGGTAATCATGATAACATTTATTTGTTTCATGGGGTTCCTCTTTCCTATACCTGTAGAAAGTCCCAAACTTATGTTTCTCGACTTGGTCTGCATTTTGGCTTGAGGGATTGTCATTACATTAAACTAGGGAAATTGATATATATTAGATATTTATTTAATAATTTATGTAATTATATTAAATTTAGATGACTTCCACCCCTTACTTCAATAAAATGCAGGGGGGGGTATTGCCAAATTTTCAAATCTGACATGTGAAATTGATGACTTAGAAAAATTTTGGTGATACCCACCCCTTGCTTCAATAAAATGCAGGGGAGAGTATTGCCAATTTTTTTAAACAGATATAGAATTTTTTTGACTTGTAAATATTTTTGTGATACCCGTCCCTTACTTCAATAAAATCCATGGGGGGTTGTGCCAAAATTTTTTATACAACTTGTGAAATTCTTGACATGTAAGAATTTTTAGGATACCGGTAAAATGCAGGGGGTAGTAAAGCCAAATTTTCATATAAAACTTTCAAGATTCATGACATGAAAGAATTTTTGTGATACCCACCCCTTACTTCAAAAAAATCCAGGGGTGGGGGATTGTCAAATTTTCAAAGGAGACTTGAAAATTTTATTTAAAAAAAGAATATTTATCATTAAAATACGATATTTCAAGAAATACAGAAAATAATTGTAAAATTTATGTACAAATAAATATGAACACATGAAGTGTGAAAGAAATAAAAGAAACTAGTCAACAAAAAATTTCATTAAACGTTCTATTTCTTCAACAGATTTGTTTGCTTTAATGCATTCGATCAAGAAATCTTTCTTTTTAGAACTTTCATGGAGATCATGCTTATACTTCATCTGTTCCATTAAGTTTTGATGCTCGAGTGTTTTTTCCTTATTTTTGGATTTTTCAATACTAAGAGTTAACTCAAACTTCTTCTCCTCCAAATCTTGGGCCCTACCATCCTTCTGTAAAGAGAGCTCAAACTTCTTCTCCTCCAAATCTTGGATCTGATCATCCTTCCGTAAGGAGAGCTCATACTTCCTCTCTTCCAAATCTTGTACTCTGTCATCCCTCCTTAAAGAGAGCTCGTATTTCTTCTTTTCAAAGCTCAGTGTCTCTTTAGCAATTTCCACTTGTTCTAGAGTGAGAATAAAAATTAACATAAAGTAGAAGAAAAGCAGAGTAAAGTAATAAGAGGTATGATATCACTTACCAGCATCACGTTTCTCTAAAAACTGTTCCATCGAAGAAAAAGGTGTTTGTGATGAAGTATCACTTTTTCGTCTTCTTTGGGAGAGGAAATTTAGACTAGTTGAAGCCCTTCTCTTTTTGTTCAACGTAGAATTTTCCTCCTCATCATTGTCACTAGCTTCAGACTCAGTTGATTGAGGATCCTGGGTTTGTTCATCAGCCTTTTAAGAAATAAGAAAAATATAAGTAAATAAAAAAATAGAATTGATAAGATAAAAGAAACAGACCTGAGTTAGATTGGGTTGGGTTAAATCACCAATAGGATCAATAGCAAAGCTATCTAGATTCGTAGAATTTAGAAGAGGGGAGGCTTGAGTGGAGGAAGAGGATGGGAAAAGATTTGCTTCGACATCATGTTCGGAGATAGGATCTTCTCCATCCAACATGTTTACAGGATTAACATCGGCTCGCTCTCCAAAAATTGCATCCATCTCTTTAAAGTAAGGACATAAAGAATCAAGTTTATTGTCTATGGATTTTATACCCTTAGTTATATCAATGTCAGTAACCCCAAAACCAGTGGAAGATGAAAGAGCCTTTGCCTTCTTGTATTTTGCTCGATAATGCTTGAAGCGTTCAGACATCTGTTTAGGCAAAAGATCAATCCTTCCCTTGGTCTTATTGCGTAATTCATTTGCCATTAGAAAATAGCCATTAACTTTTGATGTGGGGGGCCGTCCTACTTTAGTGGCATACTCAGTACCAAAACAAGAATCATAGTTAGATTTGGTTTTCAGCCAGTTGATAAGAATGAGATGATCATCTTTTTTTAATTGAACAGTCTTTGATTTCTTGGCTGAGCGGGGAAAAGAGGAAGTAGTGGGAATTGAAGAACAACTGGGTGATAGCTGCCTTTGAGAAGATCTAGGATGACGAGGCATGTTATTATAAATGAAGATGAAAAGGAGCAGAAACAAGCAGATGAGATAGCGAGATGAAAAGGAGAAGAATCAAATAGATGAAATGGGGAGAAATTCTGAGTGGATAGAATGAACAGGATGGGATGAGAATGGAAGTGCGCAGCAAGGTAGAAGGCTGGGATATCCAGAAAGTTGTCCAAGATGTGGTTATGGAAAATTGAGTAAATAAATGTTGGATAAGAGGTGAACATTGACACGTAAAGTGTCTAATAACCCAATTATTAGCAAAAATAATTGCGGAAGATAATTGGGGTATGCAGATTATTTTCCGCAATTAATTTAATTGCGGATCGGTCAACATTGATACCCCCTAATAATGCATTATCCCATTTCTTATACCCCAATTTCCATTCCTAATTCCTGATCCCAAACTCATCTCATCCATGATGGATTTGCAAGAAAGTCACATGACTCATAATTGCTGATGCCATCCTTAAGTCTTTCCTCACTCTATGCTACTTAATTTTGGTGGCAAACACTTAAGTTTTTTTTCTATCTACACACCCCAACTGCACATTTGGCGGTGAATTCCCACTTCCCTCATCACATAACCCTTCCACCGGCAACAATGAAACACCTCTCTACTGGGAAGCTACTTCACTCAACAATGAATGCTATTACTTTACTTTTAGTTCTTTACTACAAATCTGACTCTGATTTGGAAGATGCTTTAGCTTATATGTGTTTTCTTTCCAAAAAGCGTTACATCATCACCAGGGGGCCAAATCTTTATCATGATCCCCAATATGATCTGGCCTCCATTCTCAACATTCCTCATTTAAACTTCACCCAATTCTTTCTTCAAACTTTATCAACTCATCTCCGATCATCCTATCTTTCATAACAATTCCCATAACAAACAGCATAGTCTTGCCATCCAACTTGCTGTTGCACTATGTCGCTTTGGCTCAAATGGAAACGGTGCTGCTGTAAGACATTTGGAGAATCTCTTTAACATAGGATATGGTACCCTGATATTAGGGGGTATCAATGTTCAGGGATCAGCAATTAAATTAATTGCGGATAAAAATCCTTATACCCCAATTATCTTCCGCAATTATTTTTGCTAATAATTGGGTTATTAGACACTTTACGTGTCAATGTTCACCTCTTATCCGACATTTTTATCCTCAATATTTCATAACCACATCTTGGACAACTCTCTGGATATCCTAGCCTTCCCACCTTGCTGCGCACTCCTACCCTCATCCCATCTTTTCAGCTACCCTGAAAATTTTTTCATTGAAATGTCCAATCCTCTTTACCATAGACAATCTCTCTCACCAAAATCTTGAATTCCGGGCCAGAACCTCCCCTATATGGTAAGAAAGAGAATATTTTCAATCTATGAATCAAAACATTTAGCATTGTATGATTTCATAGCATATTTTGAACAGAAATGGTATGATCTTTCTCAACCTCCATACTTGAGAGGCAGTGTTAGACCTATCTCATGGGAAGTAGATGGTAAATAGATTTTCTATTTTATGTGACGAGCTACTGCTTCTAACCAGGATACTGCTGTATTATTTTTATTTTTTCCTCCTCTAAAAGAGACTCCACCTCACTGCTTCACCTCTACTTGATTTCCCACCCTGCAAATCCACCTTGCTTGCCTCCCATTTACCTCCAATAGAAACCCCACTCCTCAAACTTACCTCGCTCTCAATCTCTTCATCTCCACTAGACACCCCAGAACACCCTTTCAACTTTAATTGATGCCCCATACCTTTAATCCATGTTGCTTTACTCCCATTTGCCTCAAATAGAAACCCCACTCCTCAAACTTACCTCGCTCTCCATCCCTTCATCTCCATTAGACACCCCAGCACACCCTTACAACTTTAATTGATGCCCCACCCCTTAAATCCACCTCGCTTTACTCCCATTTTCCTCCAATAGACACCACACTCTCCATCCATTCATCTCCACTAGACACCCCAACACACCCTTTCAATTTTTATTGATGCCTGGCCCCTCAAATCCACCTCGCTTGCCTCCCATTTGCTTCCAATAGAAACCCCAACACACCTTTTTAACCAAACTTGATGCTCCAAGCATCAAATCCATCTTGCTCCCTTCCTCATCATACAAAAATTAACTCGCCAACCTCTCCATAGCCTTCAACCAAAAACCCTCCACCTTTACATCCAATATTCTCTTCTTCACTTCATCTCCACAAAAAAATGATAATCTTAAAGTATGTAATATTAAATTTATAGAGATGAATAAAGAAAAGTAATCCAAATATATTAAAATAAGTTTATGATACAGACAACTGTTTTGCAATAACTGAAATAGTCTATGGGACAAGATATATGATTTAATAGCCCAATATAATAAAAATAAACATTATTTGAAGAAAATAGCTAATAAATAAATAAATTATGAACCAATGAATAAAAAATTATTATATTTCACACCATTAAGAATCTCCAAAAAGTAACTAAAAGTCTGACAAACAGTCACTTTAATTTGTACAATTATATATTCGGCAAAACCATAAATGCTTGGCATTTTTGCCAAAAACTATTTCATACTTTTTTTGCTTGTTTCAGCACTTTTCTGGCCCTAATTAGGGATTTTTAGGCTTTTTTGGGTGATGCATCCAACATAAAAGATGCCACACCAGTATAAAACTTCCACAAAAAAATGTCAAAAGGGCCAAGAGTTATCATTCATGCCATAAATAAGTAAAAAAGTAAATTTGTTCCCAAAAAATATTAGAAAATTATTGACCTGAATCTTTTGTAAGTTTCTTGCATACAAAAATTACAGCCCTGTTACATTCAAAAATTTTGAAATATATATTTTTTCTTTATAATGATGTCTATAAGTAAAGGTTAATGTGATAGTTTGTATCAATATTAACTTTTTTTACAAATCTTGATTAATGTGGGAAAATTAAATATATGTTCAAGGTACTAAAGAAGCGCATAAGAGGGTGGTGAGCTAATTTTTGGGTGATGAGGTGTCAATTGGAGGTGAAGAGGAAGGGAGAGAGGTGGATTTGATGCTTGGGGCATCAAGTTTGGTTAAAAAGGTGTGTTGGGGTTTCTATTGGAGGCAAAAGGGAGTAAAGCGAGGTGGATTTGAAAGGTGAGGCATCAATTAAAGTTGAAAGGGTGTGCTGGGGTGTCGAGTGGATATGAAGAGATGGAGAGCAAGGTAAGTTTGAGAAGTGGGGTTTCTAGTGAAGGTTGAAGGGAAGGGATAAAGGAAGATTTGAGGTGTACGGGAATTGGTGGGAACACGAGGGAAGGATAGGATCAGAGACTTATGTTAATTTACAAAGGAAATATTTACAAAAAAGGAATAAACCATGAATGTAAAAAAGAAATGAGGGTGTGTAGACAGAAAAAGTGGTTAAGTGTTCTCCACCAAAATTAAGTAGCAAAGAGTGAGGAAAGACTTAAGGATGGCATCAGGAATTATCAGTCATGTGACTTTCTTGCAAATTCATCATGGATGAGATGAGTTTGGGATCAGGAATTAGGAATGGAAATTGGGGTATAAGAGGCGGGATAATGTATTATCGTGCATTCCTTATCCACTAGCCCTGGGGCTAGTGGATAAGAATCTTCCGCAATTAATAATGTCGGATCCGGGCGAAAAAAATTCCTGATCCCTAATTGCAGATCCCTGAACATTGATACCCCCTATTATACACCAAGTGCTGTATGATTGCTATCCTTTCCCTCAAGTCTCAAACACTTGCTTGGCCAACTCCAGAACAGCAACTTGAATCCTCTCAAGTAATGCAAGCTGAAGGTTTCCCTGGCTGTGTAGGATTTGTTGATGGCACAACTATACCTTTGAGTCAAAAGCCTGCTCATGATGGCAAACATTATTTTGATCACAAAAAAGGTTTCTTCAAAATCTTCTCCAATTTCTCATCCTTCATAAACTAACTTTTTATCTTCTTTCTAGATACTCTATTGCCATTCAACTTGTATGCGATGTCAATAAAAAATTTATTGCTTTTCACAGTGGCTGCCCTGGATCATGTCATGACTCTTCCGTCTTCCAAAGAATGAGGATTTCTCAATCCCCTGAATCATACTTTGACGAATCTCAGTACCTCCTTGCAAACTCAGCATATGCAAGTAGAAAGTACATTATACCTGCTTTCCGTGGTGCAAGTTTAGAAAGTGACCCCAAAACTGCCTTTAATTATCACCTTGCCCAATCAAGAGTACAGATTGAACATGCTATAGGTATTTTAAAGGGATGATTTTCTAGTCTTCAGGAGCTTAGAATCCAATTTCAAAAAAAATTGGAGATTAAAAGTGTGAATCATTGGATCATGACTTGCGTTATACTCCATAATATCCTAGCTGATTTAAAGGATGAGTGGAATGATCTTTATGAAGAAGAGGATCCTGAACCAGTGCCTGCTCTCCCATCCCTTGAATCACAAAATATTCATTCAACTGGCATATGCTCTGTCATTATGCCAATCACCCTCCACCATTTTGGCACACAACCCTTTTAATTTTTTGTTTTCATACTCTCCAAATTTCCACTTTGTATACTTTATTCACTTGGCTTGGTATTTTTGTTTGTTTCATATTCATTTTTTTTGGAATTTATGGTGAATATCTCTTTTTTGGATGGCTCATTGGTTTTCTTTCACCAGCTCAACATGACATCACATATTTTCTAAAATTGCATAATTTTTCACTGTTTCATTTTTTCATTCATCACTCATATCCTTTTCCTATTCTCCTCCAACATCCCTCAAACAATTTGGTTTCATTTATTTTGTCATCTCATCTCTCCAGGTAAGTCATTTTATTCTTTTTTTTGATTTTTTGATTACTAATTATAATTTTTTTTGTTTTTTTTCTGTTTATTTTATTTTTTTTATCTAAATTTTTTTTGTAAGTGGTTATTTTGGATTTCAATGGTATAATTAACCTTTTTTTCTCTCCCTCTTTACTTTCTTTTTTAGCTCCATCACCCTACTCTTCATCCCTCCTTGGCATGGTCATTATCCCCCCTTTCCCCTATTCCACTTTTTTTTTGGCTCCATTTCATTGAAACACATACATTGCACATTCTTTATGCATTTCACTTATTCCATATTCAATTCCCCCACAATTCCAACATCAATCTTTCTCACTCTATTTTTCCTACTTTTCAATCAAGGTAAGTTTCATTTCCTTTTTTTCATGCCTATATGATATCTCATTCCTTTTATGAAAACTTCATAATTAAATATATGTATGACTCTTATCTGGATAACAGTTAACTTATTAAACTCCTTTTGATCTCATCTTCATTACCACTTTTCAAGTTTTTGTAAAATTTTGAAAATAAGACTTGGAATTAAGGTTAGGTTTATTCAAATATAATGTTATTTTTACTGAAGATTCTCCTGAAGTCTACCTTTCATCTCCTACAAACAGATTTGAATTTGATTCAGTGGTTGCTGAGATATTGACCGTTAAAGTTGAGCCTTTTTTTCCCCAATTTAAATTTTAATTTCATTTTTTTATGTAACAAATTATGGTTAGGTTTATTTAAATCACATTTCCATTAACTGAAGATTCTACTAAAGCATATCTCTCATTTCCCACAAACAGGTTTGAATTAGGTTCAGTGGTTGCTGAGATTTTGACCTTTGAAGTTGAGCCTTTTTTCCAAATGTCACTTGTCTTATTTCACATTTTTATATTGCATATTTAGAGGATAAGGATTCTGAAACTCTTATTTGATTATTATCTAGGTATTTCAATTATATAGGCATATATTCATTGCTCAAGAATATCACTAAAGCTCAAAAAGATGAAGATTTCTGCTTATGGGACACTCTACCTTCCTTTAACTCTTTTCTTGCTCTTCGACTCAAAAGCTCTGTAATAAAGCATTTGAAAAAAATCATGAACTTGAAACCAAAGTAGGAATACCAAATTGGTGTGACTCCAAATGAGAAGATATCACCCACGAATATCTTTTATTTTCTAATGTTATTATCACTCATTCTGGATTTCACAATAGGATTGATATTGATAGGAATGATGCCAATTTTCTAACTTTTGGTATATTCTCATATATCAATCCAATAACTGGCCAACCAATACCATCTCCAGCTAAAATTAAAGGACATGGTTTATATTTTCCAGACCACTGGTGCATCATTGATTTTGGTTTGGGAAATGGTATCATTGAAACTATTTGGAATTCTTCTAAGGATAATCATCAAACGACCAAAGCTCCTCCTGGTTTGGAATCCTGTCAAGATTTCACACATTTTGGTTGCTCATTTCAAATCAGTCATGAGTTGATTCAAAGAATCAACAAGGTAAAGAAAGAAGGTAAAGTTAATTGATTTAAAAAATTTTTATCTAGATCCAAAAAGTATGGGGATTAGAGTTGTCATCAAAAATTTTATATTTTTTCATAAATTTTTAATAAATATTTTTATATATCAATTTGCTCAAGTAAAGTGATGAGCCAACAAACTTTGGTTGTATAACAGGTAATCATGATAACATTTATTTATTTCATTGGGATCCTCTAGCCTATACCTGTGGAAAGTCCCAAACTTTTGTTTCTAGATTTGATCTGCATTTTGGCTTGAGGAATTGTCATTACTTTAAACAAGGGAAATTGATATATATTGGATATTTATTTAATAATTTATGTAATTATATTAAATTTAGATGACTTCCACCCCTTACTTCAATAAAATGCAGGGGGGGGGGGTATTGCCAAATTTTCAAATCTGGCATTCAAAATTGAAGACTTGTAAAAATTTTGGTGATACCCACCCCTTGCTTCAATAAAATGTAGGGGGGGGGGGTATCGCCAAATTTTCAAATGTAAAATGTAAAATTTTTGACTTGTAAATATTTTAATGAATAATTTTTGGTGATACCCATCCCTTATTTAAATAAAATCCAGGGGGGGGGGTATTGCCAAAATTTCTTATAAGACTTGTGAAATTCTTGAATTGTAAGAATTTTGGGGATACCGGTAAAATGCAGGGGGCAGTAAAGCCAAAGTTTCATATAAGACTTTCAAGATTCATGACATGAAATAATTTTGGTGATACCCACCCCCTACTTCAAAAAAATTCAGGGGTGGGGGATTGTCAAATTTTCAAAGGAGACATGAAAATTTTCTTTAAAAAAAGAATATTTAACATTAAAATATGAAAATTCAAGTAATGATTGATAGAGTAATGAAATACAGGAAATTATTGTAAATTTTATGTACAAATAAATATGAACAGTTGAATTGTGAGAGAGATAAAGCAAACTAGTCATCAAAAAATTTCTTTAAAAGTTCAATTTCCTCAACAGATTTATTAGCTTTAACACATTCTACCAAGAAATCTTTCTTTTTGGAATTTTCTTTATGATCAAACTTATATTTCATCCGCTCTAATAGGCTTTGATGTTCAAGTGTTTTCTCCTCTTTTTTTGATTTTTCAATAATTAGAGTTAACTCAAACTTCTTCTTCTCCAAATCTTAGGCCCGATCGTCCTTCCGTAAAGAGTGCTCGTACTTCCTCTCTTCCAAATCTTGTAGCCTATCATCCCTCCTTAAAGAGAGCTTGTATTTCTTCTTTTCAAAGCTTAGAGTCTCTTTAGCAATTTTCACTTTTTCTAGAGTGATAATAAAAATTAAAATAAAGTAGAAGAAAAGCAGAGTAAATTAATAAGAGGTATGGTATCACTTACCAGCATCATGTTTCTCCAAAAACTGTTCCATAGACAAAAAAGGGGTTTGTGATGAAGTATCACTTTTTTGTCTTCTTTGGGAGTGGAAATTTAGACTACTTGAAGTCCTACGCTTCTTGTTCAGGTTCACATTTTCCTCCTCATCATTGTTGCTACCTTCAGACTCAGTTGATTGAGGATCCTGGGTTTGTTTGCCAGCCTTTTAAGAAATAAAAAAAAATAAGTAAATAAAAAAATAGAATTGATAAGATAAAATAAAAAAGAAAAAGACTTGAGTTAGATTTTTTTGGGTTAAATTTCCAATAGGATCTACAGAAAAGCTATCTAGATTGGTCTCATTCAAATGAGGGTAGGCTTGAGTGGAGGGAGAGGATGGGAAAAGATTTTCTTCAACATCATGTTTGGAGATAGGATCTTCTCCATCCAATATGTTTACAGGATTAACATTGGCTCGCTCTCCAAAAATTGCATCCATCTCTTTAAAGTAAGGACATAAAGATTTAAGTTTATTGTCTATGGATTTGATGCCCTTAGTTATATTGATGTTGGTAACCCCAACACCAGTGGAAGATGAAAGAGCCTTTGCCTTCTTGTATTTGGCTCGGTAATGCTTGAAGCGTTCAGACATCTGTTTAGGCAAAAGGTCAATCCTTCGCTTGGTCTTATTCTGTAATTCATTTGCCATTAGAAGATAGCCATTAACTTTTGATTCTGGGGGCCGTCCTACTTTAGTCACATACTCAGTACCAAAACAAGAATCATAGTTAGATTTAGTTTTCAGCTAGTTGATAAGAATGAGATGATCATCTTTTTTTAATTGAACGGTCTTATATTTCTTGGCTGAGAAGGGGAAAGAAGGATTAATGGGATTTGAAGAACAACTGGGGAAGGCTGTCTTTGAGAAGATCTATGATGATGAGGCATGTTGAGATATTTGAAGATGAAAAGGAGAAGAAATAAATAGATGAGATGGTGAGGGGTTTTGAACGGATAGAATGAATAGACAGGATGGAAGTGCGCAGCAAGGTAGGGAGTCTGGCACATCCAGAAAGTTGTCCAAGATGTGGTTATGAAAAATTGAGGATAAAAATGTCAGATAGAGGTGAACATTAACACGTAAAGTATCTAATAACCCAATTATTAGCAAAAATAATTGCAGAAGATAATTGGGGTATGAAGATTATTTTCCGCAAATAAATTAATTGCGGATCCCTGAACATTGATACCCCCTATTAATAAGATAACAATCAATGAGTATATAATGTTGGGGAGAAATAAATATATATATGTATATCAATCATTATCACATTGTATAACCTATTACTCTAACCTAACACTAAAGTAGATAATACACGTCACTGATATAGGTATGCGATAGGAATTATAATATTGAAATAGATGATGTATTAGAGGTATCCTCATGAGTTAGGAAGTATGCGTTGTAGAAACTCAACAAGTATGGTAGGGAAGAAAAACAGAGCAATTGGCATCTCACAAATATAGTATCAAAGGGAAGAGAAAGGATGTTGGGCAAACTACCAGTGGAAACTAAAAAGGCTGTCAAATGTAAATGTCTAGCAAAAAATGCCTTGGGGTGTCTTTAGTCTTGAGGTGACATAAATTGAAAAAGGGAGGGTCCTAGGCCTTAGGGCATCCATCACCATTTTGGTAAATCCCTTTGTTGTGCATACTTTACCAAAAAATACACGTCTTTCCCTACCACCGCTCTCATTAACTCATTCAGAAAATAAGTAATTCATCAATGTTTTCAAAAACTTGTGAAAAATTAGACACTTTGCCAATATTAATTAGTAATTCAATAACAGCATTTTTTTTCTTAAAATCTCACCCAGCTAGGGGCATGAAGGCATGGTTAACTAATTGGTTAGGTAAAAGTGGGGAGTAATGAATGTAATGAGTTAGGTAACAACAGGGCAATTGAAAGGATGACATGGGGGGCAGCCAGGTGGCTTGAGAATACAGATGGGGATGCCAAGGGGTTTTCAAGAATGTAAAGGGAGTGGAATTCTGCAGCTGAGCCAAGTGAATGACCAAGCACGATCGTCCAGATAATGGGGGGATGGCAATGTGGGGTGGTTGACTAAGTGGGTTATTGACAAAGTGTGGGGGTTCTCCAGCCTTCATGCACGTGTCCATCCACTGTAGGTCACTGAGGAAGAATAGAGACATCGTGGGGATAAAGAGACATTGACACCAGCATGAAAACGAGCATGCCAACCATGGACAAAGGGGTGTGGTTAAAAAGGGGGGAGGCGGCAGGGATTTGTACCTGCAACACACAAGTAAATGTAACAAGCGGCCATCCAGGCAATGATCTAACCACATAGACCATCTTGCCCAATTCATTAACAGCATATACAGTGGGGGGACAGATGTTCTGGCAATTTTTTTTTTGGCCATAACTCACAAACTTCTCATGAAATCTACCACAAAACAAATATGTATTCTCACTCTTTAGACTACAAAAAATTCAAATATGAAATCAAAATTTCATTTCACTTATTTGTTTTTTTTATTTTGTATTTTATAAATGGACATTTTTTCAATCAACAAACCAAAAATCTCATGACAATGAGATCTTAACCACACAAAGGCACTCCTTTCACACTACCAATTCAATGAAAAAGATTTATGAAAAAAAAATCAGTTTTTTCATCAAGAGGTTGCCAGCAGCAATGCAGGCCTCCAGTTGTTGTGGCATCAATTGAATGAGATGCTCCAGTTGTTAACAAGGGAAATCATCACTTGCTGTATATCTTGATGCATCTCAGTGATGTTTTTTTGGTTGATAAATTTTTTGAATATTAGTCTTCATTGTTTTCCAAATGTTCTCAATTGGATTTAGGTCATGTAATTGTGCTGGAAAGGTAATCTTGCAAAGATTAATAATTGATCAGAAATCTTGAGATAGCTTTGAGGTGTGCACCAGAGTGTTATCCTCCATAAGAAGAAGGTGTTTTCAAGGGTCAACTTTGGGAAGCCATGGAAGCAACAATCTAAAGTAGACATTGTTGATGAAGTCCTTTGAATTTTTTTGGTTTGATGGTAGGAATACTATAGGTGCCTTGCATGTATTGAAGAGTCCACCTCACATCTTGATAGTGGAGTCACTGCTTTTGAAAGTAAGCTGCAAACATTCCTTGTGGAATTTTTTGCTGCTCTGACACCAGACTAAAACTTGAGTTGACAGCTTGCAAACTTCAAAACTGCATTCATCAGTCCATATAACTCACTTCCAATCTTCAACTGACTAGTGGACATGTTGGTCAGCGAATTGAAGTTGAATTTCTTCATGAGAGAGATTTTAGTGAAGTTTTTTGATAGCAACACATTCATGAAAACCAAGGTCATGAGCATGGCAGCAAAGAATTTGGTATGAAATTTTGGAGGTAAGACTGTCAGTAATCTCATTCAAGGTCTTCTTAAAATTTCTAGTGAGGCATTTTTTTTGTTTTGTACAATCTCACCCAACATAGGGGCATGAAGGAAAAGTAGGCATATAATAGATACAGCAAAGGAGACAAGATGTTGAGAATGCAGAAAACTAATGGCAATTAAAGTGAGGAAACTAAGGACTAGGCTGTACAGAGAGAGGCAAGTTATTAGGGAGTCTTTCAGTGTTAGCAATAAATTATGCAGTGAGAGGCAAAATGGGAGATGGGGACAAAAGTTCAGAGGTTCTGAAGGGAATTCTGTGTTTTTGAGCTTCCTTCCTCAACTCAGCCCTCAGGTGTGAGTGAGCCTTGCAGAATAGAAGGACAAGCTCCAGAGTACTGTAGTAACTCCCATCACAACGGATAAAGATGGGGGAGTCAGCCGCTTTAAATTTAAAGAGGTAGTTATGCAAGTGACAGTGACCTGAGAAAACTTGAGCAAAGGCTGTAGCCATTTCCCTTGAGAGGCTACAGAGCTGGCAAAAGGTTTCTCTTGGAGAGAATCTTCTTTGTAGTCTCCTAATGACACCCTTTGATGGGAATGAGAGGAGGAGGTATTGAGAGTAGGAATGGATATGTGATTGGAGAGGGTAGATTGAGGGAGGGGGAGGGTTGAAGTTCAGGATGAAACAAATGAATTCTGCTGGAGGGTGAGCCCCATTCACAAGGCTATCCAAGCTCTTGTTGCCATGTACACCTGCATGTCCAGGACAAAAGCCCAGAGTGAGAGAAATGAGGGGGTTTGTCACAGGGAGAAGGGTTACTGCTTGATAAATTCTGGCTACCATGGAGGAGTTAGCCTGGGAAGGAGAAGGGGAAGGGAGAAGGAAAATGGTGGATTGAATTTTGACCATGAGAGTGAGGGAGCTAGTAAAAATATGGCATGGGTTGGTGAGTAAAAGGTAAATTCTTAAAAGGATTCCCACCAGTTCTTCCTCAAAAACAGAGTACTGGTGAGAGTCCCCAAGGTGTACCACATATGGGGATCTCAAACCCAGGTCAAATGCTGTACTGAAGGTACCTTTGGCAGATCTTGACCCACCTGTGTGAATGAAATATGAGCACAATGGGTATGTAGAAAGGGAGAGAGATACCTTGCCTAAGGTCTTTTCCTTGGAGTCCTCATTTTTAGCCTCAAGAAAAAGAGGATACCAAGGGGGAGCTAGGAAGGGGAAGCACATTTCTAGCTTATTTAGGGGGAGTAAAGGAGGAAAGAAATTTGATTTTTTGATTAAGTGGAGAGAGTGCAGGTGTGATTTAGGGGGCACAGAGATGAAAGGATTTTGGCCAATCAGGCCATTAGGTTTGTATCAGGAATGGCCAGGAGGCCGGCCCATGCCTTGTACACTGCAAAGTATAGGCACTGTTTACAAGGTAAAGAGGCTGATTCATGAAGTAGGGTGCTCACAGGCATAGTCCTAAAACACCCCAAAGCCCTGAAAATTTCCCTGTTGTCAACTGTTTTTGAGGGCTTTTTTAGAGTATGCCAGACAATTGCCGCATAATCAGTGGGTAAATGGATGAGGGAGGCAATTAGGTGCTTATATTTTTTGAGTGCTATAACCCAACTAGACAAACCCAGGTGGTAAGTGGATCCCTCTGCCAAGAGGCCTTTGGAGGTAAGATTGGTTCCATTGGCTTTAAAAGAGAGGGATGAGTCAATTATCAATCCTCACAATTTGAGTTTAGCAGAGGCAATGAAAGTTAGTGAGTTGAAAATCAATTGTGGAGGAGAATTGAGAGGGAGGGAGTGCTTAGACAGCAGGAGCCGCTTGGTTTTTGCGCAATCAAATATGGCTCCAGATCTGGATCCTTAATACTGAGCTTCTTTTCCTGATTTGGATAGCTTCTCAAAAAATTCTCTGGGATTTTACCTGCTTCTAGATATAAAATGTCATTGATGTATCCAAGGGCTAGAGAGCTAGGCAAGATGGATGTGAGGGAAAGGAGTTCAGAATTGTAGATGACATATAGAATTGGGAAGAGGGGTGAACAATGCAGGAAGCCTTTAGGAGAAAAGATGCAGGGTGAGACAAAAGAAGAGAAAGAGATACTAGTAACTCTGTTTTTGAGGGAAGAAATTACGAGGGAGGAAAGGTTCCTAGGGATCAGGAGGGAGAGAAGAATGGAGGATAGGTGGTACAGATTGACCATTGGAAAAGCACTTTTAACATCAAGTGACAGAGTGCCCACAACATTGCATTTGCCTCATTAAGCTTTGGTCCAGGTGTCAAGATGGAGCAGGGAATCAGAGGTGGAGTGGAGAGGGCCTCCTCCATAATAAGTTTCAGGGAGTATTTTTAAAGATTCTACACAAAAAGAGAGTCTTTTAGTGATTATTAAGTCAAGTAACTTTCCTATTGTGTTCAATAATCCAATTGGTGGTAGAAGTTGGGAATGGAGTAATCAGATCTTCCTGTCTTGGGGATAATCACACTCCTTGCACTTTCCCATACTCTTGGGTAATGGCCCTGATAAAGGCAGGCCTAAAAAGAAGGCAAGAAAAGGTCAGCTTTTAGGTATGGGATTATGTGAAGAAGGGAATTTGGAATGTCATCCAGTCCAGGGGCTCTACCCTATTTGGTTTTGAGGATCACTGAGACAAGTTCAGATTTAGAGAAAGGAGGGGAGGGAGGGCAGTGTGAGGGAGGAGGGGTGATGTCATCCAATAAGCATGGGGCGGATGCTACTGAAGTAACTTCAAATAGGAGAGAGACTTTTTCCATTTTTTCAAGGATTGTGTTTCCTGTGTGTTCATTGAGAGGAGGATTAGACTGCGGGTTGGGTTGTGAGGACTTAGCTGCTTTAAACAGGGTAGTTGGGATGATGTGACCAGGCGGCCAATGCGCAAGGTTGAGGGTGTTCCTGAGTAAATGAGAATGGTAAGAGTAATTCAGGACTACTTCAAAGTATAGAGGGTTACTTTGAGGAAGTGATTCAAGGATATGTCAAAGATAAAGTTTCTGCTCCAGGGAAAGTTTGAGGTGAATAATAATTTATGGTAGAGTAACACTAAGATTCAAGGAATCACACAAAGGGTTTCAACTTAATAATTAAAAGGAATTTAGGAGTTTTAAGATTTTGAACAGAAATTTATTATTAAGAAAGGGAGGAAACAATAATAGCTTTATATAATTTAACCACTATCACAATGATATTATAATTTAATTCTAAGGAATATCAAACCAAATCCTCCCAATTATATAGAGAATTTCACCTTTCATTTACCCCTGTATTATACTCCCTTAATTTACAACTGAACCTCCAATATAAACCACATATCCTTTAAACTTACTCCTATTCACGCTGAGAGACCTTAAATTACCCTTAATCACACAATAACCTAACATTAAAACTATACTATTGATCTAAGCACTAATAAACTGTGAATTTACTTAAAGTTGAAAAGTATAAGCAGATGATTGAATAATTTATATTTAAGGTTTAGATAGAACAGTTACTAGTGTGTTTGAATCAAGATAAGAAGGGAGAAAAGCAGTTTCTAGATAGGTGATGCTTTCTGCACATTGAGTATGGACTTGTGTATTGATATATGGATTAAATAATTTCCTTTTGATTTGATTGTCATATAGCACATGAAAGATGCTTGGATATAAAACTCAAGCTCTGTTGAGAGTGAGAGATCTTCATTTATCCCTTCTTGAAATTTTTACTAGAGTTTTTGTAAATAGAATTTTTAATTTAACATTTTATTATGACCGATAACAACAACACTACCCCAACTTCTCCTCACCCCTGAGCTGACAGAAGAGTTTCTATGTGCCAATTCAAGATAGTGTGCACATCTTGCATCACTATGGATATCTTTTGTGTGGAGAGAACTGTGTTCCAAGGCTCTCACAAGAAGTGCAAGTTTTGTCAATGGCATCAAGCTACCGGTGGCGCTCTGGAAAATAATCCAGTCCTCAACGGTTGATACTTGAAGACCAAATTTTGGTCAATTTCAAAAGTTCAGGCAATTGTTGAGGATATTTGGGAGGTACCCATCAAAAATTATTTGGTGGTAGATGGTGCTGGGGCTTTATTGGATCAGGAGGAGAGGAAGGAGATTTCTGGTTGGGTAGCTGGTCTGAAGCAAGGAAAGAGACCAAAGGCTCCAGATGAAGAGGTCAATGAATTAGTTGAGGATGGATCAGACACAGTAGTGGAGGCAGCTCCTATTGTGAAATGACGTCAACTAGTGGTCAAAGATGACAATGATGAGGTAGTGGAGGAGGTAGTTGAACCCACCAAGCCTAAGTTATTTATTGAAGCTGATACTGAGTTTGAAGTAATTAGTTTAAAATTTAAAATTTTGTTTTTGCTTTTAATAGATAACTGATCCTTATTTTAGGAGGCAGAAAATAATGAAGAATTGCCTATTAAACCAGAGGTAGTAGTGGTCAAAACTTGAGTCAAAGCTGAACAACAAGTCAAAGCAGGTCCCTCAAAGATTTCTCCCACAAAACTAATGACTAATGCTTTAAATGGGGAGTTAGAATTAGATCAAATGTGGTCAAAGAAGCCAGGGAAGGCTTGTTGAACCACCTTTGTCAAACAGTTGTGTGACAAGATTTATGGGATAGTTGATGCAGCTTCCTTTGATGTAGCCCAGGAATTACTGGATATCAGCAAGGTGGTTCCAGTTGGGGAGGAAGTTATATTTGAGAATAGTAGAAAGGAGATTTGAATTGTGGTTGAGGAGATGAAGGAATTGATTTGGAGAAAAATAGAGGAGAAAATTTTAAAATAGGAGAAAAAGAAAAGAATAAGAAAGAAAAAATTGTATGTAGTTTTATCTTGAATATTTATTGATTTTGTTGTTATTTATTTTGGTTAATATTTTATTTATTTTTAAGAAAGAAAGTTAATTGAATTTGAGAGAAGAAAAGAGATTTTTTTGTTTTAATTTTAGTTTAATTTAATTTTAATTTATTTTTCTTTAAATTTTTAGTTAATTTGAATGAAAAGAAAAGAAAAAAAAGGAAAGAAGAAAATAAAATTTAGTTTTAGAGAAAAAGTTTTTAAAGAAAGAAAAAGATGCATTTTGAAAAAGAGGCTTTATAGGATAAGACAAATTGATTTCAAATATAGAAAAAGATAATTTTCATTTGACAGAAAATAAGATGGTTTTGAGTTGTATTGTGAAGTAATTGATGTTTGAGAATTATTTGATTTAGGAGAAAAGACAAGAAGAAGAAAAAACAGAAAAAAAAAGATAAAAAATAAATAATAAAATTTTTGAGTCTCAGGAGAAGAAAAAGTTGAGTTGAGGTTGAATTGAAGTTTTTAAAAATACAAAAAAATTGATAAGAAAAAAGAAGAAATATAATTTTGTGTAGTAAGATTTAGTGAAACAGAAATTTTTGATTTAGTTTTAATTAAATTTATTTTACTTTATTTCACTTTATTTTAATTTAATTTAATTAAATTTTAATTTTGATTTAATTTTAATTTAATTTTGATTTGGTTAAGTATTTCGAAATTTTAGAAAAGAAATAAAATGAAAAGAAAAATATATGAAACTTAAAATTTGATCTAGATAAAAAAAGAAAAGAAAAAGATAGAAAATGTTTTAAAAGATTTAAGGAAAGGAAAAATTGAATTTATGGTTTAAGTTTTTCAGGATATTTTATGAAAAAAGATTTTAAAACCTCAGGAAAGTTTGAAACATTGATGTCCAGTTCCCAAGATTTTTTATTTGAGTCATTTAAGTAGCCTATCCATTCAAAGAGGTATTCAAGTTTTTCCTTGCACCTTCTTGAATCAAGAATCCAACTTACTTCCCACTCTAGAAGATCTTCTACTTTGACCAGTTTCAAAGGGGGTTGGTTCTTTCCCAGGTGTATTTTGTGAGCCAGTTAAAGAAGAGATAACAGAAAAAAATGATGAATTGATTGCCATTTCAAAGGTAACTTGAGTGGAAATGCAATTTTAGAAGCTTCTGCATCAATTTATAATGGATCAAAGAACTTTTCCAATAATTTCCTTAATTTTCAAGTTGTTCAAATATTTTTAGAGTTGAGCCATACTTTCTTGTCTGGTTTAAAAGGTGGAGAAGATTTTCAATTTTTGTCGGCCTTTCCCTTATATATTTGATTAGCTGCCTCAAGGTTAGATTCGAGTTTGCCTTGAAGTTGTGAAATGGTTCAAAGATAAGGTCCAGAAGGATGATTGATTCCTACATGAATGGAATTGAATTGAGGATGTTGTCCATATATTGTCTTGAAAGGAAATTATTTTGCCCAAGAATGTGTCAAGTTTTTATAAGAAAATTTGTCCAATGGTAACCATGTTTTCCAATTGTCTTGTTGGTGGTTGACATACATTTGAAGATATTTTTTGAGAATTTGGTTGATTATTTTGGTTTTCCCATTGTTTTCAGGATGATAAGAAGTGGAAAGAATCCTAATAATATTTAGTTTTCACAAAAGTTGAGTCCAGAAAATAGAGATGAATAGGGATCCTCTATCTGAAAAAATATCACTGGATAAGCCATGTTTCAAAAAAATTCTATAAACAATTTGGCTAAATCTTCTGCAGTTACACTAGTATTAGTTTCAATAAAAATAGACATTTTAAAAAATCTATCAAATATGACTAATATAGAATTCACGTTATCTGATGGATTTAATTGAGAAATTAAATACATTGAACCTGATTCCCATGGTTTAGAGGGAGTTGGAAGTGGTTGAAGAAACCCATACTTCCTTTGTCAAGGTACCTTATTCTTATTACATTAATTAAAGGCTTTAATATAGGCCTTAATTTACCTGGTCATTCCTAGACAGAAGAAATTTCTTACTATTAACTGGTAGGTTTGATCAACACCAAAATGACCAGCTAATGGAGAATCATGTCTACTATTAAAAATCCATAACTCTATATCTTTATTGTCAGGTATGACTTCTATACCTTCAAAGATTAACAGACCTGATTCTATACTGAGTCTCTTGTTGTCAGCCTGTATATCCTCAGGACTGAGTAAAAAGTACTTATAAGTTATGTTAAACACATGAACTATACATGGGAATAATAATGAAGAGTACACAAATAGTATACATAAGTAAATTTATGATAATATACAAAATATGCCATTATAACACCTTATATACACGCATATATCCACCTTTTATAAGTCTTAGGTACTTAATATTAAGTTGTGACATTTTAGGGTAAGCTTAAGAACCTTAAGTATAAGGCTACATAATTTTTAAGTACACTTAAAGCTGTTATTTTCACTGTTTTATGCAAAAAAACAAGAAATGCGATTTATTTTACTTAAAAGTTGACTATATGCGCCATAAAATTGAGAATATCAAAAATGCGCTTTGACAGATCAATTTTTCTCATTTAGAACTATTGATTTGGCTATTTAAATGCATAAAAATAAAACTTTTCAAATTTGGTGTTTTTATGCCAGAAATGGCTTCTGTGTACTGGCCACATACTGCCTGCTTTTTTCCCGTGTGAATAGCTTCATTTTTAGCAAAGTTAGCTTTTTCAAACTATAATTACCCCACATTCTATGCCCACTGTGGGGAAACACACTAAAATAGGCGACAGGCGCATATTTAGTGTCCTAGCTTAATTAATAATGCATTGACCTTGTTTATATGCACTAATTTCATTAATAACCTTACTCTTGGCGTCTTATTTCATCACCATGCTTAAATTTGCCTAAATTAAGTCAAGGATTTACCCATGCAAGCGCCTACCAAGGACTGCTTGTAGTTACCCCACATCTCACGCTCTTTTTGGGTTTTTGGGTGGTTTCTCAGTCAATATTGGGTATTTTTGAATGGGAATTTCACGTAGTATAATGTCAGGATTAACCCCATTATTTCTACAGTGAATCTCCCTTATTATTAATCTATTATTAACCTTAAAAATTCCCCTTTAGGCTTTTATATTATTGTTTAATACACATATATTCTCTTTTTATATTATTTCTTAATTTTGATGGATTTTCCTTATTAATACAGGATTTTGGCGGTTATTACTCTTCTAATTATGTCAGGGATTACTGGGAATGTTGATGGGCATGTCTATTAGTTGTTTAGAGGCGTCATTAACTGTGTATTGGGTGGTACATCAAGGGAATCATTGGGGAACTCATTGTGTATAAAAGGAGGAGGGTTTTTTGGTTGTATTTCTTCATTCTTTATCATTTACAATTTAACCAATATAACCAAATAAATTACAATACATATCAATTAGTACTTTCATAAGACTTTTGAATAGTATCTGAATTATATAATCTTTTTTTCTACCAACTACAAAGATTGTAAGCCATATATAAAAATAGTGAGAATTATATTACTGAGACCTTTAATTTTGATTATATTTTACTACTTGTTGTATTTATACTACAGTATTCATATAGGACCATTAAAATCTTCTAGAAAACTGACCAATCAAGCTCTTTCATGTCTTTGTACTTGACTTCAGCCTGAAAATTGGGGACCTTTCCTCAAGAATTCTGTTATAATCCAGTAAGTAAAAATTTCAAACAAAGGTGCACGTGAATAAAATGCCTATAGAAATATTTGGATAATTACAACAGGTTGGGGTCACTTATATAGTGATTTCAGAAAAAGAAGCCCTGTTATATAATAAAATTGTGATATTGAATCAACAATTTTACCACTAATTTAACATATAATTGTTCTTAGTGGGAGTCTGTCAATAGACCAATTAAATTTGTGATCTTTGCAGATGATAACCAATTAAACTGATTAATTGTTTTCTTTTAACAGGACTTTTAATCCCTTTCAATTGGTTTGTAAAATTCATTTATATTTGAAAAAGAATCTTACTAACAGCTGTTTTCTTTTTAAATATAAAAACACAGCTACATATTGTAGACCAGTTAAATCAAGTGACCACTTAAAAAGCATATTTGACTTTTGGCACTTAGAAATTCACTTCATACCAATAAGTAAGCAATAAAATTGTCTTCAGTGGTATTGATAAAAACTGGTAAAACTCCTTTTGAAGTTTCCATATCTAAACTTTCAACTCTTTAGAAGAAATTCCACGTAAAATGTGTGACAAAAATAACATTGTAAGTAATAAGGCAAAACCTTATAACATAGGACCTAGAGCTGAAAGACCTGTTACAGGACATTAAAATGGAGGTCCAGGACTCTTCCATAATAAACAACACTCCACCAATGTCTCTGGAGGAAAGGGAAAGGCTTTTAAAGCAAGTTTCAATGAAGAAAGCAAAAAATACATTACAAGAACAAATTCACTCCCTATCCACCCTACTGAACACCTTGAAAATAAGAGTCAACAATATAGTGGACCAGATCAACAACCTGGAGAAAAGAGAAGCTCAAGGTTTCATAGAAGTCAACCAAGCTCTAGTGGACATAAAGGCTCAACCACAAACAGTGGCACCCACCAATTCCATAGCAACACCTCCAGCCCAAGAGGAGGATCAAAAAATAACAGTAAGCAAATGGAAATGGGATTGGTACGCCCAAAATTACAACAATCCTCAACAGCAGGGCTCCAGCAGTCACCCTTACAGGGGAAAGGCAAGGAGAGGCAGGGGAAGTGGGATAAGACATTGGTAAGTCATCCAACTCCTCATAGTCAACTGTATCAACCTGACAATGAATTACTTATAGGTAATGAGACTGATAAGGAAATATTGGATATTATTGATAATGATTTAAAGGATTATTCATTTGAAAAAAATATGTTAAACTTGTATCTACATGAGGACAATGTAAATAGTTTTATTGATCACCAGGATAATGCTATTAATATAAAAATGGAATCAAATGATGAGTCTTCTGAGTTAGACACAGAGAAAATAGAATATTTTTTGAAAGAGAATCCAATGGAATCAAAAATATTAAGTAAATTATTATTGAGAATTGAAAAAATGGAAGAGTTCTCAAAAGGGTCAAACAATAATACAGAAAATGTATTATTACAGCTAACACTATCATTGAGTAGCACAGCCAATAAATTAAAAATTATTGAAAATTCAAATGATGAATTAATCAATGAGAATAAAAGATTGAATTCTGAGATAAGGAATTTGGAAAGTAAATTAGAACATACTCAGAATGTTATGGCTACCATTGAAGGACTTGTTAAATTATCTTTTTCAAATGTAAATGATACTCTAACTCATGTACCTGTAATAAAGGATAGGTTACAAAGAGTAGAAATAGAAGTAGCAAACATATTGAAAAATACTGAAAAAACAAAAGACAACACTTCTTATGTGGCAAGAGTACCTGTTTTCATGAAACACGCAAATGAAACACCAATGATGGAACATGAAAATAGTGTCATGGGCTCTGAGAACAGTAAATCAGTAAAAGATGAAATAAATGATAATCTTTCCAAAGTAAGTGAATTACTGAATATTCCTCAGGTTAGGGAAGCAAGAACTAACCAAAAGAACTGGCCTAAGTTAGATCAGTACCCTTCTTTTGATGGGGATTTAAAATCTGATTGGCAGCAATTAATACAAAGAATTGATAACTTAAAATTTTCATAAAAATTACCTGATGAAGAAATTACTTCAAAGTTAATATCTTTATTTACAGATGTGGCCTTATTATGGTTTGAATCTGTATTGAGTGAGGGAATTGATTACTCCTGGAATGAATGGAAGGCACTAATTGAAAGGCAATTTGGTGGCCCAAAATTTAGAATCACTAAACAAAGATTGTATGAAAAAGCCAGATATAATCCAAATGCTGGAGATAAACCCATGGTATTTTAAATGAATTTTATAAAAATCATGAAAGCCATTGATCCAAAAATGGATTATGAAGAGTGGAAAGAAAAGATAATATAAAAGTTGTCTATATCAGTTACACAGGGGGAAAAAAATGAGGACTTGCAATCAAGTCGTTTTTCAGGTCTTCTGGAGTAATCTTTGCAGTAATCTTGTAGGGGTGGGTATGAGTGAAAAAATTTCAAGTAAATATTTTGAAAATTCTTTTCTACTTCCTCCCTCTTTTTGTTCCTTGAAATCATGACCTCAAGAAGGAAGAAAAAAAATTAATTCTTTTTTCAATGTTGATGAATCTTGCATATCTTAAAATAGACATACTATAGGAATATAAATATCCATATAAAATAATCAAAATATATTCATACTGAACTTATTTCATGGACACACAATAAATATTTAATATAGATGTAAAGGACATATTAAACTTTGATGCACATTTCATTTTCAGTATTTATTTATCATCTTTATTAAAAATGAATTTATGATAAAAATTTATTAAATTTTAAATAAAATATTGATTATCTACTTATTTTGCGCATGATGAGCTGTAAAAGAATATTATAGTTCTGCTCATGAATTTTTAATTTATAAATATATATTTAATTATCTGGTGCAATGATTCAACTGCTATATCTTCTATTACAGAGGTAGGAAAAAAAAGAAAGATGTTATATCCCCAAAAAATATTTTTTACAAAAAAATAACTACAGCTTTTTATTCATGATTTTATATCTATCATACATCAAATTTTGTAAAAAAAATATTTGTGACCTGAAATGACATTTTTTTAGAAAAAAAATCATATTAGTTGTTAATTTTTGAAAAATGAGAAAAATAAACATACTTATCCCCTTGATGAATCAGAAAAGTTTTTTTTTTGCAAATTATTCTGAAAAATAAATATGGAAAAAACTACAATATCATACCACATTAAATTCTTTAAATTTAATGGAATATTTTAAAAAGATTTTTATAAAGTAATAGACTCATTAGCAATTTTTCACTTTCAATTTTTCTTTGTTTTCTATGAAGTTTAGTTTTTCTGTTTTTCTCATCTTGCATTTTTCATTCTTTAATAAAATTCAGTATGTGACATGCTTTTGATACCAATATATTGTTTAAAGTTAGTGTAAAAAGTGATTTTGAAGATTTAATTTTAAAAAATTGATTTATTTAAATTTTTTCCCATGGTTTGAAGTGCTAGATATGGTGTTCACTAATTTTTCACCACATTTTTTTTATATTATTTTTTCCTTTTTTCTCCTTTTCAAATTATTTTTACCTAACTCAGAAATTTTTGCTTATCAGAATTCACAAGTTCTACTATTACTTCTGCATAAATCATAAATTAAGGCATCTTGATGTAGTTGATGCATCACATTTTGTTTGTTCCTGTCGGTCAATCGTCTAGAAGAAGGTAAGGAAAGGGGAAAAAAATTGGAGGAGGACAAGGGAAAAAATAAAAGAAATAAAATATAAAGGTTTATTTAATTTATTTAACGGAAAGCAACGACGAGTAATTTGAGAGGTGACACAAAATTGGGTTTTATTAATAATAATATTATTTCAAGTAAGGGCTATGCGCGGCAGACACTGAGATTACTATCAGACTTAAAGCAACCTTTAAATTGTTATATAGAATTTTAATTAGAATTTTATTACTAATAAAAAGAATATAAACGTAATATAAAAGTATATTAAATTTGTTGAGTGTATAGTAAGTAATGAGGCTACAGGGGATTATCCAAGGCCTTTTTATAGGCAATGGGCCCTCTGAAGCGCTACTATATTTGTAAATACAAGAAATATAATAGAATGAAACAAGAATCTAAAAGAATAAGTGAAACATAACAATGTAGAGAAAAATATGAAATAAATAATTAAAAACCCCAATTAAGAATCCAATTTTCCCACAATTAATTCCCAAATCAGTAAGTAAAAATAGTGAATAACTAACCAAGCCTGGAAAATAGGAACTATGAGAAAAATAATTCAAAACAGATGGTACAGTCTGATTTAAGGATTTTTAAGTGAAAAAAAAAATATTTTGACACAACAAAATATGTAATTAATTTCAATTTAGTATTAATTAGTTTTTTCCTGACACAATTATGGGTCAAAAGAAGCGTCATTATTTATTGTTTAATACTATAAAAAATGTTATTTAATATATAAATATAAATTAATTTAATTATATTATAAGTCAATTTTACACTTATAATTATAATATATGTTTTTAATTAATTAAATATAAATTTATAATTATTAAATACATAAAAATGTGCCATTATTTGTAGAATATAATATATATTATGTTTAATTTAAATGTATAAAAAATTTATATAAACAATAAAATTAATATAACACTTATATGTAATAAGATACTTATATAATTTTATTATGCAATAAAATATTAATTTATATACATTAAATCCAATTCTTACGCCCTCTTTCAGGTCCTATAAGTTAACATATCATTTACTGGGCTCCTGGAATAGCCTGGCTGACAGTTCCAATAAAATATTTACATTAGTTAAGTTTTTTTAACAATTTTGAGGTCATAATTCATCACCTCTATTTATTTTTTTTTTTGGTGGATGAAAAAAATGGAATATGAGGTGAAGAATTATATAAGGTGAATTCAAAAATGTTTTTCAAACATTCAGTCAGCTTAGAAAATTTTTTATTAAATGATAGTCTTGCCAAAATACATATACCGGGAAAATACTTTATCTTTAAGGCAAAATTAAAAAAAAAAAATGAATCATTGTATTGGGTAGTCCTAAATTAAATTTTCTATATAATGTCTTTACCATTTAAATTAAATATGCAGAGGAAGAAATCACTTTTAAAATTCCTGTAACAGCTCCTCTGTATCCTCCTTTTTCCCTTTTTAATCCCCTCTTTTGCCCCTGAAGGTGCCCCCCTGCTGGCGCTAAGGTTATTCAACGGGGTGTTAAGTCTCTTCTACTTACACAAATTTTTTTACCTCTTGAACCCCCTCCTTCTCTATCAATTTTCCTTTTTTTCCCTACAAGCCCTCCTTTTAAATTTATTTATAACAATACTCATTGTCTTTTTCATCCTCTGAAATTACTCATTTTCCATATTAGCCCCTTGCCCCACCCATTATTTTTCCCTTCACTCTACTGTCTTACACAGTCCCTTACATCCCCCAGTTTCATTAAAAAAAGGTCTTTAGAAACATTAAATAATATGTAATTCATTTTTCTAATGCACTGAGTTAAAGAGATGAAAAAAGTGCAATAAAAATACTGAGGTCACGTGCAAGGAAGTGTTGCCGCAACACGTTCCTGCACGTGATTTGTGTTTTCAAGGCCCAGAGTCAATTTTTTGAGTGAAGGGGAGGAAAAAAACTGAGATCACGTGCAGCTAAGTGATGCTGCGACACTTTGATGCACGTGACTTGAAACTTTAAATGAGTAAGTACAAAATAATTTAGAGGGGTGGTATAGGACATCAGGCCAAATGAAAAAAAGAGTTTCTAAAGAACTTTTACCATAAAATGTGGGGGTGTGAGAGTGTAACTTGGTGACAAGCAGGATTTATGGGGGGCAAGCTGGGAAAATCCGGTGGAGAAAAACGTAAAATGTAGAGGTGCAATAGGGATCCTGAGGGTGAAAAAAAAGATCTTTGCAGGGGTAAATGAGGGATTGTAAAGAAGTGGGGGGTAATTCAAGCAGAAAAAATAGGATTTGGGGGGTAGAACGGGGAATTCAAGACAGTGAAAAATTGTGGAAGTGTGATCTTTGCAAAAAAAATGTATGGGATTTATGCAACTGGGAGAGGACGCACTGGGGGATGATAGTTAAACATATAGAACGGAGTGTATATAAGAGTACAAAGTAGGATACAATGAATGCTTTCAAGGTTTTTTTGGTTTTATTATTAGTGGAGCACAAAGAGTGAGTGGTGAAAGATTTTATAACTAAGGGGGGTAGATTTTCTGTCAGCCAGGCTGCTAGACTTACCTGGTAAAATAATTAATTATTTTACTGAGTTGAAGCCACGCCTTTCTTCTTAATTATAATTATTTATTTATTTACTCAAGTAGTACTTACAATTAACTAAGTTAAGTACAATAAGTAGTATAAATAAATAATATAAATAAAATGTCCCTTACAATTTTACTCCCTAACACCGTGCTCAAAAGTATATGTCAAAGGGAATAAAATTAATAATAAATTTATAATATAAAAACTTTAAAACAATTATATTACCTCAGTGAGAGATCTGTAATCCCGTGAAAGTAATATAATTGATTATTTATTGTGTAATAATTGTGACAGTCCAAGGAACTCAAACTTTGTTGCTAATATATTTGATGCCCTTGTTGATGTACTAATTTATTACTTTCTTATGTCATTTATGTACTCCTTTTTCTTGTCATTCTTTTCTCTCACACTCACAATAGACGGTGTAAATTCCTTATATTTTATACTCTCATATTTTGCCTATAAAAGGCCTCTGATTTTGTGCTTTTCAATCCATTCTTTTATCACCTTACTTTTATTACCACATATTACAACACAAAACTTATATTTTATATTTTATCACATTAGTATTTACAATAGCGTAATTATAATCAATAGACTATAACAATATTAAAAATCTACCTCTTTTATTTGAGTAATAAATCACTTAGATTAAGAAATACGTACAAATCTTTGAGAGTCCATTAAAAACCTTTAAAATCCTTGAAAAACTCCGTACCGAATCTTCTAGACCAAAAGTGTACCTTGACAATTGGAGGCCTTTCCAAATTATTGACGGTGCAACGATATTTGAGGCGTAATCGAGGGGACCATCAGTGTGCGAGTACCTGTAAAGGACGAGAGAGCAAGAAAAAGACGAACATCATACGTCACGTGACAAAATTTTTGCTGCGAACGGAAATTGAACCGCGCTCCAAAAATTAAGTTCATATACTGACTAAACGTCGTATATATCGTGATAATTATTGATATTACTATCTGTGGGTTACTCTGCACTCTTCATTTGCTACATATTTCTTTTTACTCAGCACTCTGTAAGTGGCATTAATTTGCTCATTTTACAGGGGGAGGTGTCTGGTAATTGGAATTTATTTTTTATTATTATATTTTTTTATTTTTCCTGGTTGACCATAATAGAGCATTAAGTGTTCTTAGTCCCAGAAGTAATAGAATAATTATATATTAATATTATTTATTATAATTTTTCAGTTGACTTTTGTCCTGATTAATTTAAATTTTATTGTTCCAGTTGACATATTGTCCTGACAATAATATATATTTTTTTAATTTTAATTAAATAAAAATTTATATTTAATTACTTCAGTTGACATTAAGTCCTGGTAGTCAAGTGCAATAAAATTTCTTTTTTAATTAGATAAAAATTTATATTTGATTACTTCAGTTGACAATAAGTCCTGGTAATAAATTAGTTGATTTAAATCCTAAAAATAATTATTATTAATAAATTTTAATTTATTTCTTCAGTTGATTATATTAAAATCCTAGTTTTAAATTATTTTTGAATTAATAAATTAATTTTATTTAGTTGATTTTTATCCTAAAATTTTTTTTTATTTTTGCTAAATAAAAAATTAAAAAAAAAAACTAATTCATCTATTATCCCTTTTCTTCATTTCAGTTGACACTTAAAATGAATGACCAAACTGGTTCAGCTGCACGTGAAGAAGAACTAGACTTGATTGACTATGATGAGCCTTCTTCTGTAAGTTCTCCTTTAACAAGAAGAACTTCAAAGACTAATAAATCCTTGCCCCAAACAGGATGTAGAGATGGAAGAAGTAGAAATCCTAGTGGACAAAACTCAGGAGCAGAAGCCTATAATAAACCCACCAGAAGAGCTTCCAAAAGGCTTCAAGATAAAAAAGATGCCATTGCCCCAACAAATAAAGAATCTGTCATCCCACATAAAGGAGTTGAAGGCAGAAAGCTTGATATTAAAGGCAAGGGTAAATGCTTTGGAAGAAAAGGTGAGAAGAACAGATACTTTTCTTCAAGAGAAGAAGAAACCTCTTCCTCCCAGGGATCAACAACAATTGGCTCCCCAGTCCCAAGAGAAGGTGGAAGTGCCCAAGTGGCAGTGGGACTGGTTAAACACTCAGTGGGACAAACTGTCTCAAAATCAGAATCAATTACCTCAGGCAGGTCCATCAAGGCCCACCCAGGTCAACCCCACTCCTCCTCACCCCTATCAAGGAGGCAGAAAAAGAAGAAAGCCAAATTTGGTGATACCCAGCAAACCCTGGTGTGTCCCTCTATTGATTCTCAAGTGCCTTTTCTTGTGTCTGACTCTGTTCCTTCAGGTAAATCTGGAAGGGAGGATGAAACCTTGAGACCTATAGAGGCTGGGAGTAGTAGACAAATCACTCATATATCTAATCCTTTACTTTTAATTGCTACCTCAATGATTAATCCTGATATGGCTGTGATTGATGAAACTCTTGACCCTGAGTTCTATGAGAGTTTGGAAAGTTACTCAGTTTCTTTATTGAGAAACACTCCAGATGTAGCAAGTATTAATGATGAGTACTTGAGAGATATTCTTGCCAAACAAAATCATATAATGAACAATATGCAATTGACCCAGAGATATATTAGCTTGTTAACTGATCAGGGTTATCAAGAATTAAGAAGTGAATCACAGAGAGTCTCTGATGAATTGTCTCATTACAAGGCAACCCATGAAAAGAAAGTTGCTTTATGGCAAAATATAAAAAATGATTTGTCTAAACTAAAAGATACTGTATCTACCTGTTTCCAGGAGGTGGAGATAGATAAAATGAATCTGAAGAGTTTGAATGACCATTATTCATCTTTTCAAAATAAAACTCACTTATCTTTTTCAACTATCAATGAGAGTTTATATAGTCTTCCAAGAGTGGAAACAAGACTAACAACCATTGAAGAAAAATTGAACTCATTGTTGAAGGACATTTCTGTGAAGGAACATATAGTGCAGGATGCTGAAATATTACCTGTGGCTAGTTCATCTAAAGTAAAATTAAATCCAGAAATACCTGTTGTAAACACTGAGTTTCCATCAAAGACTGATGATGCACCAGGATCTTCAACAGAGGGATTGAACAATGAGATTACAGCCCAATGGGAGAAGTTACAGCTTCTTCTTACTCAGAAACAAGCTAGTACTAAGGAAACACCTTCAAATCAAAAGAATTGGCCAAAACTTGACCAATATCCAACATTTGATGGTGATTCTTCTTCTGATTGGCAACAATTTATTTGCAGAATTGATAACTGGAAAAACTCTTACAAACTCCCAGATGAGGAAGTTGTGTCTAAGTTAATGTCTTTATTTACCAATGTAGCCCTTATGTGGTATGAATCTGTCCTATTAGATGGGAATGATTACTCATGGGAGGATTGGAAGAAATTAATTAAAGCACAATTTGGGGGCTCCAAGTTTAGGATGGCTCAACAAAGGCAGTATGAGGAAGCTAAATATAGTTCTTTTACTGATAAACCTATTGAGTTCTTAATGAAACTTGTTAAAATCTTAAGAGCTATGGACCCAAAAATGGAGTTTGACTTATGGAAGGACAGGATCCTCTATAAATTACCAATGTCTTTGAGAGACTTGATAGTGGCTAGGACTGAGTTCACCAGAGAACCTTCTTCTTTCATCAATACGTGTAATGAGATTCTTCTAAACAACAAGTATGATGCCAGAAGATTCATTCCTAGAACCACTTGGGAAAAACCCTCAACTTTTCAACAGAAACCTCTAAAAAAGGTTGGGAAGCCTTCTGCCCCTGTTACCCCTAAAAAGTATGCAACAAACACTTGTTTCAAGTGCAACAAACCTTGGCAGAAGGGCCATGTTTGTGACAAGAAGATAAATCTTGTAGAACAAACAGAGGAGCATGCTGATGACACAGTAGCACTGGAGGATACTTCAAGTGAGTGTGCCAGCAATATTTCATATGAATCTCAACAAGAAATCTTGATGCTGGAAGAGGATATCCATTATTTAAATACAATTGATATTGATAATAATGATTTATCTACAGTTGAAGATGCTGAGATCATAAAGAACATTGAGGATAGCTCAATTATTATTGCCCCTCTCAAGGCACCAGTCTTGATCAATGGAACCAGCATTGAAGTTGTTCTGGATTCTGGAGCTGGAGGAAGTGTAGTATCTGAAAGAGCACTTGCTTCAGTAGATCAAGACTATAAATCAAAACTGATGCCTATTATTTCTTAAAATTAGAGAGGGTATGGCTCTGTTTTATCCCCCATTGGTAAATACAAAGCCACAGTGTTTTTTAAATATAACCATGGTTTTGTAAGAGCTATTTGTGATTTTGTTGTCATGAAGAATAACAACTTAAGCAATTGGTTTATTGTAGGGAATGATATTTTAACCAAGTATGGCATAAAATTGGATCCCTCAAATCAATGTTTCACAATGGGGATGAATGGGAAGAGAAAATTTAGGATTTCCTCCCCTAAAAAATTATTGAAACCAGAATTAAACACATGTAATTCTGTAGTTTAATGTAAAGGAAGATCTACAAAAGAGATGCATGCCCTTTTGTCTGAAATTGACAATGCCTCTTTTGGAAAACAACTTTCTGGTGAGGATAAAGATTCCATCATTAACTTGATAAAGTCTTTTCCTATGGCCTTTGCTCATGGGTCACATGAACTGGGATTAGTTAAAGAGGAAATGAAACTTTCATTGTCTTGCCCTTTAACTGATATACCACCTAGTTTAAAGAAGAAGCCTTATCCTGCTTCTCCCACAAAGAGAAAAGATATTGAAGACAATATCTCTACCCTTTTGAAAATGAATATTATTGAAAAGGTAGTTGAAACACCTAACTATTGTGTTATCTCACCTGTCCTAATTTCTTATGAGAAAGATAAAGCCAGGTTATGTGGTGATTATAGAGCACTAAACACTTATACTGTTCATGATATCTACCCTTTACCTAGAATTAGCTCTATACATGCTACTTTACAGGGTGCTAAATATATCAGCTGTTTGGATGGTAACAAAGGAAATCACCAGGTACCTGTTGAGAAAAATTCTCAGAACTTTCTGATGATTGCCACTCATATGGGTATTTATAAGTATATTATGATGCCATTTGGCCCTAAAAATGCCCCTTCAGTTTTCCAAAAAGTCATGGATAACACATTCCATCAAGAGATAATTGAAGGATGGCTGATGGTTTATATTGATGATATCATTATATTCTCAAAAACATTTGAGGACCATCTTAACCACCTATGTAAAGTATTCCAGAAAATGGATGAAATAAATATGACACTTGCTTTGAAGAAATGTAAATTTGGTTTCCATTCTTTAAAAGTTCTTGGTCATGTTGTTTCAGGCTTACAGATATGTGTTGACCAGAACAAAGTGGCAGCCATACAACAGGTGAAGGCTCCTACAACAGTGAGAGAGCTCCAAAGTTTTTTGGGAATGTGTGGATACTATAGACAGTATATTAAAAATTACCAAGTCATAGCTTTACCCCTTACCCAATTAACTAGAAAGGATGTTGCTTTTGTCTGGAATAGTGAAAGACAAAGAGCCTTTGACACTATGAAACACTGTTTGATGTCAGCACCAATTCTTGCTTTACCTGACTTTAATCAACCATTTGTTTTGTACACTGATGCCAGTTTCATTGGTCTTGGTGCAGCCCTCCATCAAAAACAAGTGATAAATGATAAAGTTTCAGAAGTAGTAATTTGTTATATTTCAAGAACCTTGAGAAATAGTGAATTGAAATATGGTGCTACTCAATTAGAGTGTTTAGCTGTAGTATGGGCTCTGGAAAAGCTTCATTATTACCTAGATGACCAGAAATTTGAACTTTTCACTGACTGCAGTGCAGTTAAATCCCTTTTAAACTTGAAAACACCTAACAGACATATGTTCAGATGGCAGTTGGCTGTTCAAGAGCACAGAGGGAGAATGACAATTATTCATAGGGCTGGTATTGTTCACTCAAATGTGGATATGTTATCTAGGTTACCTTTGCCAAATAATGACTCTAATCCTGCATATGATCCTGAGGACAAAATTATTCATATACATGGGATATATGTGGTTGATATGGAGGAAGAGCTATTACAGCTTATTCTGGAATCATATGATAGGGACACTGACTTGAAAAAATTATGCACCATTGTAGACTGTTCTATAGTACTAAGAAGTAGACACAATGCGAGATGGGTTGGTTCTCCTTTTTAATTTATAAAAAGAAGCGCCTGCCACTCTTATTTTTAAAGACAGTGTAATAATGTGTAACCCTAATATTTGACTAGAAAGTTTATAAGTTGAGATGAGTTAAAGATAAGGAAACAAGCACTACTATCTGGATATTACTATTCTTAACAAGCGCTATTATCCACAGCTACTCCCTCTTGAAGCGCTCTCTTTGAATTTGCCTTATTATAGTAATAAAATATCTCTAATAATAGTTAATCCCACTGAATCTATATATTCTCTCTATGTTGCGCTCTTTCACTATACTATATGAAATACACACACAGAGGCACAAACTCTAAAGACTCAGAAAATACCTTTTAATATTCTCTCAAACAATTAATCACAAAAGATCTAATATCTTATACTGGGTACTATGACTATAGCTACACGTATATCTCTATATTGATTTTTCTATGATCTGCTTTTTAAAATGACAACTAATGTGATTTTTCTTATTTTATTAACTAAATAGATAGATCGACCAGTTCTCTCCTTTGTCCCTACCTAATAGTCCTCCTTTTATATTCTTCCAGCGCTCAAGACACAGTTCCCTAATGGATCTCCAGCACTGACTCTAGCGCCACATTAGTAAAACAATAACTAATTTATTAGTATGCTACTTACACTGCTTTCAACAACTACAGCGCCTAAATCAGAACCTATAATTACTAACACTAGTATTAACTTGTTTCACTGATTCTCCACATATGCGCTTTTAACTATTCCTTGTTTTGTTTCAGCGCTAGTTCCAGGTTTGACTTATCCTAATGCTGCGTCTAGTTGCCTTAACTCTTGGGTAATTTTAAGATTGAGTCCCCACTCTCTTTGCTTTAATACTAGGTTCATAGTTATGACAGCTCGCTTTAACTAGTTAGCCTTCTTCATTACTTGTCTCAGTAAGTTTCCTAACTGGCCACGGTACAGTATACTATGCACTTGAGTCGTCCTTAAGCCATAACTCCTTCTTTAATGGGTAATGCACAATTATTGGAAAATCCAAATCCATATTGTTTAGCACTTTATGGTCCTAAATCAATAACACACAATTCCCCATTGTGAGGCACATCTCGCTAGAAAATCTGAGCGCACAGACCCTCAATCTTTTTCCGTGCTTCCATTTCCTTTGTTCCTTGAAACACGCAAATACATATTATATTTTAATATTTCCTGCTGCGCTAACTCCCCTTTGTTCTTCCTGGACTACGCGGGCTGATTGGTCTAAAATCCCGCTTCCTGCGAGGCGCGTACCACATCCTCCCTCTACCCACAACTGTCCCCAGGAGCCCATAAATATTCTGCGTCTCGCAGCGTTTTCTTCCTCCATCTTCTATCCTTTTCTATTTTCTTATTATCTTTATTATTTTTATCTTTCACAATGAATACCAGAAGAACCCCTACTAACGCTGAAAATACCGCCAACGTCGTGGACGCTATTCGACAGTTCGTGCACACTCAGCCCCCTACTGCTTCCCCAACAACGCCCATAACCATACTTATGGGTGGGATGAGATGCACTCGTTGCATCAAAAATGGCATAACTCCATGTCATTTTTCAAAAGCCCGCTGTGGCAATACTTTTTCACTGTAAGTTATCTTCATTTTCCTTCCCATTTGTTACTAACCTTTTCATTTTTCTTTTATTCCTAGTCATGCGATTACTGCAAGCAACGCAAGAAGAAATGCAGTTACGATGGGCCGCCCACTGTCGCGCGCCTGGACCCAAATGCTTCTACGACAAATATGATGAGTTAAATGACCATCAAGCGCCCGGCGCCTGCTCCTGTTACCCCACCTGGTAACAAACAAACCAAGGTTGGTTACCGCGAGCCTACTCCTAGTAGCGTCGCTTCTGTCCCTAAATCTCTTTTCTCGGAGGAAAGTACAGTAAGTTTCTTTTTCTTACTTCTTCCCTTTCTAACACTAACATTCTCTCTTTCCCCTTTTTTTTATGTAGGATGCACCAGGTACTCCTTACACTGAAACGCCTCCGCCTCCTATCACTCCACTATTCCTTCCTACCTTGGAAGAAGATCCTGCCTGGGATACGATGCCTACTCCCGAACCTACTCCTCGTTCGCCCACTCCTGACTGGTCTGATATGCAGCCGGTCTTCAATACTGTCACTCCGGTCAAATGGCCAACCGATAACTTTTTGGTAGTGGATGACGATGAGCCCACCATGGCTCAAAACTGGGAATTCGCAGAACAAATCGCCTGCGCTCCTTACGATGCGACCATGCATCGTATGAATAACATGATTGGGGCCGTCGAAACATTCCTCAAGGAGGTTCTGGTTTATACTTGCGCTGAGTATAATAAGCAAAAACAACTAATAGCTGCCTTGAAACAAAACATGCAAGAAGCTGTTAACGATTGGGCTATCTGCGTCCCAATCTTTGATGAAGCAGAATACTACTAAAAAAAAATTTTCTTTTGTATTTATTCCTTGTAATGTATATAGCCTTGTAAAAAAAATGTAATATATATTTATTTATTTTTATTATTATTTTCACTTAACATTCCTGTGAGAACTCTACAACCGCGAGATGAGTTGCCCCCAAAATATCATCCTTTATCTAAGCAGCGCACCCTTCTACTAAGTGCCTATGAAAGATGAAACCACAAATAATAAAAAATAACAACTTGAGATTGTTGCTACAGCAATTACTTCTCCTGCATCATTTATGTATGCGCTTTCTTTCAATCTTTAAACCTTCGCAATACATGCCTTTCCCTTGATTGTAACAATTCATCTTTCCTTGGGTTCTTCATTATGAGAAACGCTTCTTGCTAGCTTCTTAGAAACCATCCAGCACTCAAGTCAGACGTGGCGCAACTGATGACTTCTTTATAATGCTATTGTTAACCTATAAATAGCCCTTCTAATAACCTGAATTTCCTTTATTCTAACATCATGACTCAATATCGCACAGTTCCCAGAGATCAAGCTTGCTCATTTTGCAAAGGCCGTAACTTTAACTGTACATTTTCTAGACCTGCCTGTGATAATTGCTTTAGATACCACAAAACTTGCAATGCCTCCCTTAACCAGAATACTCTTCAGCCTACTGGTTATATTCGCTTTCCACCTAGCTCTACTAGTAGCGCTCCCATAATTACCACCACTAGTCCCACTATTTCCACTAATAATATTAATGTTCCTTATGAGTTGCCATCACTTCCTAGTTTTCCCAGGCACGAAATATACATACAGCCTAGCGCTACACTTTCTCCCCCTCTGAGTTCCAGTGCTTCCATGCGCTCAGGCTCCGCTACAGCTGCTCCTGACGCGGTTACTGTTACTTCACCGTCAGCACGCCCACAAAACTTATTAGCAAGTAAGCATCCTTCACAATACTTATGCTCTTCTTGCTTACTAACTTCCTGTCAGGTTTCAATGAATCCATCTCCTTGGGATGGGTTCCCATTCCTTTACCCTTTTTCAATTCCATGCGAATCTTTTCCAGACTTCGTCTTATATATGACACTATGTCCCTATCCTACAATAACGCACCAGCTTTTTCTGACACTGAAATTTAAGCTCGCTATACTCATATAGAAATGATAGGTCAACTAATGAACGAAATCAGCTCAACAACTATTCTTGGATTCCCCGCCGATCCCCGTCACTTTGTCATGCCTGAAGACTGGAAAGGATATCCTATTAGCTTTCATCCTGATACTGAATAGACCACTAGCGCTTCTCCTTATGAGTCTCCTCTGTCCATCCTCCCTGTACATAGTCTTCATATATTTTTCATGCTATGCCTTCAAATAATCTTTTTAGACATGGCACTATTTTATTACACCTGTCTTCCATACTTTTAGAGCGCCTAACTTTGCTCCCTCTACTTTCTTTAAAAAACTGTAAACCCATGTAAAATAAGAAGTGAACTGTAGAGCGCCCCATCTATAAATCGCTATTCCACTACTGGTTAGTTAACCCATTGGCTAAATTCCCAGCGTCTTTTGTGTTTACATGGTACACATCTCCTTTAATCCAATTACCTATTTGGTCATGTCCCCTCTAACGATGGAAATATATAAGATTTCATTTTCCTCAGTTCCCTCATCTAAGCGCTTATTCCAATTGCCTGTTCAGCCATAGTCTGCCTAACTTCCAGTTAGCGCCCTCTATCCGTCACAACTGTGTCAAAGCCTCCTGTGAGTCCTCTTAGAAAGACAAAACTTAACATAACTTGTTAGTTTAATCCTCTTCCCCGAGGTATTATTCTGGTAGTTTTTTCTCATTCCTGAGGTTATCTTGTATCACTGGAACACCCCGTGGGTAGAATCTTTTGATCTGGTCTGCGGCAAAACTCCGCTTCCACTCAGTACCATCTAATTACTCCGTAAGTAAGACCCTCCAGTTATCTGCTTTCTTATCCTATAAGGACCATTCCATCTGTCAGAAAACATCTTCCCCCATTGGCTTTCTAAACTTCTATTATAAACCAAAACCAAATCTCCTGGGTTAAATGGCTTTCTTAACCTATGCAATAAGCGCTCATCCCAATATTTAACTGACTTGTCCCGGATCTGCATCATTCTTTCATACGCTTTCTCCACAAACTCGTCTTTTCTTTCAAGTTGCACTACCCTTGCTAGAATTAAATCTTCGGTTGAGCGCACTTGATCCCAATCACATCCTAGGAAAGATCCAGCCTCTAGATCAATAGGTAATACCGCCCTTTGACCAAACATAAGCTCGAACGGCGAAACCCCTGTTGTCCTTTTAACTGAAATCCTGTCCACAAACAAAACTAATGGCAAGTAGTTATTCCACTTTGCCCCATTATTTTCACATAACTTAACTAGCGCATCTTTTATAACTTGATGCCCTCTTTCTACCATCCCCTCTGCTTCAGGATAATATGGTGTTGCAACTCGTAACTTTGAGCCAATACCTTTTACTACTTCTTGGAATTCTCCCGAAAATTCAGCGCCGCCATCTACGGTTACCATCTTCATTACCCCATACATATAAATCCATTCTTTCTTCAAAAACTCGGCCACATTACCTGCCTTGAGGTTTATCAACGGCGCTGCTTCAACCCATCCTGATAGATCATCCCTGGCTACTACCAGGTATTTAAAGCGTCCTTCTTTTATATGGACTGCATCTAAACTGACCCTACCAAAAACAGTATCCTTGCCCATCGCTCTCCCTTTTTCTTTTGGCTTTCCGTAACTTCTGCGCTGGCATTCAGGACAAGATTTAACCCAATCTCCTACTTCATTTTTCATGTTGGGCCACCAGAATCTTTCCCTAACTCTGCGATGAGTCTCATCTTGACCTCTATGTCCTAGATTCTTGTGTAACTCCCTGAGTATCTTCTCCTTCCCTTCCCTAGTTTGAATAACTAACTGAGGAGACAAAGCTTGATTCTTCCATAACTTCCCATATTTAATAAAATAGCCTTTAGCGCGCTTTTTAATATTGCGCCAAACCTTTTTATCGCAAAAATCCGGTCGACTATTACCTTCCAAATATAACTTTAACAACTCTACTCCCTCATCTGTAGATGCATTCTCTTCTAAATACTCACCCTCTTTGAGTTGAGTACTACTATCCTGACTTCCCTTTGACGTATCTCCATCATCTGACTCCTCCACTTCCTTGCCTTGCGCACTCCTTGTCGCTACATTAGCTTCAGTGTTCCCTAAATCTAGTTGCAGTTCAACCTTGCTACAAACATCCTTTACATTGTCAGCATTTAATTTTATGTCTTTTCGGACATTCCTCATTACTAGTTTATTGTCATCACGGACAATACTACCTACTAGTTTATGGTCTTCGCGGACATTCTTGCCTGATAGTTTATCGTCGTTGCGGAGGTTCTTACCAAATTTTGTATAACAATAATCTATCCCGTTTACCCATCTCTTATCTTCTTCAAATTCTTCCGCTTCCGAGTCTTCTTCACAAAATGGTCTTCTCAACAGCGCATCTGGCATAGTGAAAGATTTCACTGGCTTATGGACTAAATCAAAAGAAAACAAATTAATCTGCGCTACCCACCTCGTCATGGGCACATCTGGTAAACTCGGGCTACTAATCATTTGCACCAACGATAGCGCATCAACCTGCAGCTTGAAATGCTGCCCCCAAAGCATCCATTGTTGCTTTTTAAGGATCTTTGCTACTCCACATAACTCCAGCTTAGACTGGGAGTACCTAGACTCCACTTTGGTAAAAGTCTTGGACTCGTAAAGGACAGGTCTATCTTACCTTCTTCGTCCTCCTGAATCAAAACTGTGCCCACCGCGGACACACTAGAATCCACCGCTAGAGTAATTTTTCCAGTGCCTGGTCCATACTCCAATTTCTTCAAAAGAATATCTTTTCCTACAATCCTCTTTAATAACTCGAAAGACTCCTCACATTCCTCCGTCCAATCCCATACAACATCCTTTCTTGTCAAGCGCCGTAAAGGCAAAGACAACAAAGCAAAATCTCAAATAAACATTCGTACATATGTACAAATGCCTAAAAACCCTCTAACTTCCTTAGTGTTTCTTGGTCTTGGCCATGTAAGTACCTTATTCCTCTGTTTTTCAGTGATGATTCTCCCTTCCTTACATACCACATGTCCCACTATATCTAGCACTGGAACACAACAGGCAAATTTAGACCCAGAAATCGTTAATCCTGCCTCCTCTATCCTAAATAGCACTCTTTCCAGGGTATTCGCATATTCCCAAATAAACTTTCTAATATACGGATTTTCTTTTAACACTTCCCCTTCATAATCACTGGTTGGTCCTTTTATACCGCCATCATCAATGAAAAATCCCACATGTTCTGGGATTTCATCCTGCAATATCCACATCATCTGTGCTTGATATACCGCCACAGAATTTGTTGGGCCTTGTGGTAACCTTGTAAACCTAAGGCGCCCCAGTGGTGTTTCAAACGTTGTCATGGGTCTGGACAAATCGTCCAGCTCGCGCTCATCGTATCCTCCCATAATATCACCTAATCCGTAACATGCACGCCCTGCAAAAGATTCCACAAATTCTTCTGGCGTTGGTGGCATCCCTGCATCCTTTACCGTAACCTTGTTCATCTCCCTAAGATCATGAACAACCCTTAATTTACCATTATGTTTGACCACACAAAACACTGGACTTGAATAACTAGACATAGACTGTTCATACAAGCGGGACTTTAACCTTCCCCTAATTAATTCCGTATACTCTTCCCTTATAGCCGCTGGTATTGGAAAAGCCTTCTTTTGCCACAGCCCATGAGGTATAACTGGAACAATATAAGGTTTACCATAAGAGTGTTTTAACAAACCTCTTTCCTCTTCTGAAAACGCAATAGCCTTTTCACTAAGAACCATAACATGTAATAATAACTTCTTTTCTTCCTGCGATAACCAGCCCTCTGGTCCAAAATCTACCATCTGAAGCCTTTCCATCGTGATCTTACTGGTGAACGCAAAATCAGGAGGAAACTTTGTTAAAGGTGTATCATAAGGATTTCTAGATAGCGCTGGCCTCTGCAAAGGAGGATTCAAATCAGGCATCGCTATATTCACTGGTTTAACCTTAACAGCTACTGGTTTATACTTAGATGCAAAACAGTCCTTACTGCTTCCTTCATTAATTAAAATAAAACCCTTTCTAATATAACTACCGGTTACACCTAAATCCTGTTTTTGTCTTTTCTTTTTAATATAAGTATAACAATATTCAAAATTAAATAAATTAAAAAGCTTAGGTATAATACATTCTACAGTAGTATTCCCAAGACACCTATGAAGTACCGCTTTACGTATCCCTCCTTGTTGGACTGACTGGTCACTATCCAGGTTCTTCTCATCCTGGGAGATAGTAACACCTAAAATGCCAGTCCCTAATGAAAATGTTGGCGCCTTCCTGGTGGTCGCCCTATCTCCTCATCTGAGACTTCCTCATAAAACTCTCTTTCTTTCTCTAACCGCGCAGCTCCAGAGTACTTAGTTTCCCAGCCACCATCCTTGGGCGCTACTAAGACTGCTGTTACTGGAACACCGTCATCACCCATAATCCTTATTCCTATAGTCTTATTTAAACAATAATCTATAGTCGCCGAATAATCCATTAAAAATGGCGTGCCTAAAACTGGTTTAACTACACCCATTGGAACATAAAAATGTATATCTCTTGTTGCTCCCGCAACTCTAGTGCGTACATACTCTGCTACACCTATAACAGGTAACCTACCTCCCCCAATTCCTGCGACAGTGCCTTCGCTGTCTTTTACAGGAAGACCTAATTCCACTGCGTCATCCACTGATACCACATTGATTTGTGAACCTGTATCTACTAACGCTTTAATTTTCTTACCATTTACCGTAATAGTTAAATACCCTAAGGGTCCTGCGTAATGTGGCGCCCTAGGTAATCCAACAACTGGCTGAAATGAGTGTTCCGCCATATCAAACTCAGCGCAATTAGCATTCCGTTGCTTTCTGCACTTATCCACGATTCCATTGGCTACGTCGGGCGCTACTGCAGTCAGCATCCCCAATGGAACAGAAACTGTAGTCTTCAAACATTCCACAACTATAACCTCGGCAGCTTTGGGAAAATCGGAATGAACCAGACGCTGCATTCTCCATTTAGGCTGAGTTGCCTTGGCACCAGCTTTTGCTCTTCCGGGTGGGTTCTTTGGAGTATTATGCTTTGCTCCTGGCATTCCTTCAGCAGGTACCGCTCTTTGCTGTACTACCACTGGCTCCTCCAACATTGCAGTTATGGTAAGGTAAACTCTTACAGTCGCCTTGCTGTAAGCAGAATCTGGAGGAGATATGTGGATTTAGATGAAAACCCCGTCCTTCCAATAAAAAATAACAAAATGGGAATTCTAAATCACTAAGCTAACCAATCTACTTGGATCCGATTGATGAAAATAATGAAACTCTAAAATAATTAACGCTTATTGAGATTTAATGAAAGTGGCTGTTGAGAAAGAAATACTGATAACAACAATTAAGGTGTACCAGTGAAAGATCTGAAAAGATTGACTTTCATGTTTTTATTATAATTTGAATTTTTATGAGACAGCAATAATCAAGTCCCAGCGATGAAGACCTTTCTAAAGATACCCTGTATGAAGTGTGATTTAAATTGTTGAGTAGTATTTCTAAAATGTTATATATAAAATTAAAGTTATAAGGGTATTACGAATTTATTTAATTTGTTGAGTAATAAAAAATAAGACCGTGGTGGTTAATGATTAAGCTGTATGATGTGTCCCCCCCTCTCAATTTCGAGTTTGAGAAGCGCTTAAGTATTCCTAGTCACGTGCCTAAGTTTTCCCCTCCAGAGCTCTTCCAGAGTCAATCCGGAGCCCGTACGGAGTCCATACGGAGCCGGAACGGAGTCTGTAGGGAGTCTGTACGGAGTCAAAGCGGAGTCCGTACGGAGTCCGTACAGAGTCGAAATGGAGTCCGTACGGAGTCCGTCCGGACTTCCCGACTCAATTTAGAACCTTAAAACCATAATAAAAAATCTAGAAGAATTACACATAATAGAACTACTTCCCCTTTACATACCAAACTAATTTTCGTAGTCTGCACAGCTCTAATTACCCCGTGAAAATTCATCAAAGTTAAGTAATTTTTGAAAACGTAAATATTTCTATAAAACTTTAAAATTCATTTAAAAATATAAGAAAAATAGTAAAAATTCTGGGAAAATTTCCCAAGGTTCTTGAGTGACTTGACTTGATACTTATGAATTTTTCAGACCGTAAAAATAAGTTTTCTCCATAAAATAAATTGTATTTGTGTAGGCATTTGCTCGTGACCAATTTCTTCATATTTTAAACTCCAATAAATTAAATAAAACCCTTTTTATAAAAAATAATAACGCCAATCTTGCACGCCGTAATAACTCCATTTACGTACTTAGGTGCCATACTAAACTTTAGGCTACCACATCCTCCCTCCAATCGAGAATGTCCCCATTCGTAAAACTTTGCATAAGTGATTGAGCAATTCCAAAAGAATTGTCCTTTCTAATAAAATAATTTGATAAATTTGTTTTATCTGGTCTTCTTTTAAATCTTTATAATAAAAACGTTCTTTCTTCTTCTCTGGCTTGATATAACATAAAATAATATAAATCTTGTGATGATTCCACTACTGAGAGCAAGGTTTGAATCCCTTCAGACTCCCATATACCAGTCTTCCTTCTTGTCACAGCATTGAGAGAGTGGATCTTCCTATGAGCCGAATACTCCTGATTCCAACCTCATAGGGCCCCCCACTGAGCCAAATTCTATGATTCCAATCTCGCCATAAGGTCCTCCAAGCTTCACACAAAAAAAATGGCCTAACTATGAGGCACTAAAAAAAATCATTCCCTAAAATCCAACTACCATCCTAACTTCTGATTCCTTCATCACAATTTTCAAACTTTGCTATACAGCAAACCCATAAAATACTTTTGCCAGGCTTCCAATAATAATATTAACTTTAGACCATGTTAAAGCGCCACGAATTTTACCTAATTAACCATTATGCTTTCTTTAGCATCATCACCACCTAAAATTTTAACCTCCTAAAGCTATCAGCACCCAATTCCAGAAATAATTGAATAACCAGTTTAGAGTCATAGTGGACAGTGATAAATTAAAAGATTGAATTGAGTTATCCAAACAAGATTGACATTCCAGTTTAAAGTCTTGGTGGACCAAACATATAATTGATTTCCAGTTTATGGTCTTGGTGGACCAAAGATCGTTTAGGTGCATAAACAACTTGATATATTCCTAAATAAGGCCTAGGCTTGACCAAAGATTGAATAAATTTGATAATCCAGTTTAATGTCATAGTGGACCAAACAATGAATGAACTACCAGTTTAAAGTCATGGTGGACCAAACATTTGATCGATAAGAAATCCAGTTTAAGGTCATGGTGGACCCAAAAACTTGATAACAGTCCAGTTTAAGGTCTTGGTGGACCTAACATTTGATAACACTCCAGTTTAAGGTCTTGGTGGACCTAACATTTGATTTATATAAAAAAAAAAATCTGTCTCCGAAAATATCCATAAAATCTTGATCATCCTTGAAATTCAGTTTAAAGTCTTGAAGGACTAACAGATGTCAAGATAAAGAGAATTTATCCTTAATGAAAGTCTTGAAAATTAGCCAGTTTAAAGTCTTGGAGGACTAACAGATCCAAAATACATGTAAAAAAAAAACTTAAAGAACGTCTTGAACAGTAGCCAGTTTAAAGTCTTGGAGGACTAACAGCTGTCTTGAAGTAAAATCCCATAGGTATTGAGTTCCCCTAGACCCTGTTTCCTGTCTAAACTAAATGAATAAAACTAAAAAGAATGAAGACTGAAAAATAATACTAAGAAATATAATAATTTTGGTTTAATTAATTAATTTTTTTTTTTTTTTAATTTTATTATTTTATTTTTATTTTATTTTTATTTTTATATTTTTTATTTTTATTTTTATTTTTATTTTTATTTTTATTTTTATTTTTATTTTATTTATTTTTAATTTTAATTTTAATTTTTTTTTTTTTAATTTAAAATAAATGATTTTAGAAAAGATAGTTTTGAAATAAAAGTTAAATTTTAATTTTTAAAGAAAGATAAATGAATGTGAAAAGAAAGATAAAAAAAGTAATAATCATAAAAAAAATTTCAAAATAAAATTTTTAAAAGATGCCCCCCGGCCATTTGATGAGCCGTACCCTCGACATCATACCCACATCCAAGTGCAACTTGATGTGGTTACACAATTTTGAGAAATTGAAAAGAAAAGAAAATAAATGAAAGTTTTTAGAAGATAATTTTTATAATGATGATCACTGGGTGGGCTCCCTCCAATTTATAAAAATGATTAGAGACCACCAGTGAGCATCACCTTTACAATAATTCATAATATATATTAAAAAAAAGAAATCACAATCTAACATAAAAAATCAAAAACAAAATAAAATAAAAAGAATCTTGAATCCGGCGTTGAGAGCGGTGTCTCTTGATTTGTTCCAGTTTATAGTCTTAGTGGACTTCCTAAAATTAAAAGACAAAGCCAGGATTCAACTAGAAACAGGGAAAATTTTGGAAACGAACATTATGGGGTAATTGTGTATAGAGCAGCCAGCCCATCAATTACCCCCACACTTGCCAATATTTAATTAAGAAGGTTCCCCTGTGAACACTTCTTCCAATAAATTTTAAAATTTTTCCAACACTATCTTCACCCATATTTTAAGAATTTTAAATTTTGAAAATTTTCAATGAAGGTTTTCTCGTATTTCGTTATGTTTCATCACATTTTCGTTGCCCATATGCAGTGTAACGATAGTAAAGTATTTTTGATAAAAATAAGAAGATAGTTTATACTCGTTGCGGAGGAATCCATAAAATTTCGTAGATATCATAGTTTATCCTCATTGCGGAGGTATAAAATTTGATAAATGTCATTAAAATTGTAGTTTATCCTCATTTCGGAGTTCAATAAAATTTGATAAATGTCATAGTTTATCCTCATTTCGGAGGAAGACTTCGGCACTCCTGGTGCCTCTAGGATAGAACCGTTTCACTTGATCGGCTGCTACCCTCTTCTTTAATACTACTCCATCCAACTCTTCTAGCACATATGAACCTCCGGAAACTTGCTCCTTGATTTTATACGGTCCATTCCACCTATCTGCAAACATCTTTCCCCATTCACTCTCTAGACTTCTATTATACACCAAGACCATATCACCTGGGTTCAAAGGTTTCCTTAATCGATGTGCCAACCGCTCATCCCAATATCTGACTGATTGATTTCGGATCTTCATCATCCGCGAATATGCCTTTTCTAAATATTCTTCTTTCTTTTCTAGCTGCATCATTCTTGCACACAATAATTCTTCAGTAGTTTTGACCGTGTCCCAGTCAACTCCAAGATATGATTCAGCTTCTAAATCAACCGGTAAAACTGCTTTCTGTCCAAAAACAAGTTCATAAGGTGAAAATCCGGTCGTCCTTTTGGCAGTGATTCGATCAGCAAATAAAACTAAAGGTAAATAGTGCCTCCACTTTTCGGCACTTGTCCCACACATTTTTACTAAAGCATCCTTAATGACTTGATGCCCTCTTTCAACCATGCCTTCAGCTTCAGGATAATATGGGGTTGCTACCCTAACCTTTGATCCAACTTTCAATATGGCCTCTTTAAACTCTGTCCCAAATTCAGGACCTCCATCTACAGTTACCAACTTCATCACTCCATACCTATATACCCAATTATTCAAAAAAAATTTTGCCACATTTTTGGCAGTTAAATTAATAAGAGGCGCTGCCTCTACCCAACCAGATAAATCATCTCTGGCCAAAATTAAATATTTATACCGTCCCTCTTTTATATGAATGGCATCTGTCAGTACAGTCTAGTATATAAGTATGATATAATAGTGTTATTTTATGGTCCTACTACTTATTAATAAATGATTTAGTGATTAAACCTCAGGGGAAGACTAATAGAATAGTTATACTCAAAGTAAACTCACAATACTTGGATTTAAATGCGTGCTAGTGGTGGAAAATAGAAGAATAAAATATAGTTATAGCTTTTATAAAGATAATATCAATTTATAAGGGCTTTATAATATATTTCTAGATGTTAATAATTGTAGTGTAGTGTTTATTTGAAGTGTAGTAATTGAATGATTATAATAAACCGTCAAAATCCCTCCTTACTTATACCCAAATCCACTGGAGTGCACAGACCTTCAATCCAGATGATGTCACTGCTATCCCCGGCAATTACAGCACTGTGAGGGCCCATCACCTCCCCATGGCGTCCACTTCAAGCAGTTTCAACACCCAGACCTCCAGTAAGGACCCTCCATCACTATTAATAATAACACAGAGTCATACCATAAATAGAAAACCCAGATAAAAGCGGATACCATAAAGAAACAGGTAAAATAAATGATCAAAAAGAGATTTAATGAAACTAAAAGCATATAAAGGAAACAAATAAAATGTCCAAGCCCCCAATAACATCCCCAAGCATCCACATTAACCCAAAAACATATTTCCAACCCATAAATCCGTGAATAACCATCCAAGGAAGTAATTTTAGTTGTCCAAACTGGGTGTATGCGCCTGATATAGGTGTCTATGCTTCTGTAGGCGTTGTGAGTCCACTGATTTTGTCCATATGACCTAAAATAAGCAGAAAAACAAAGGTTATAGGCTATTAAGGGGCTAAAACCCACTTATATACCTAAATATACATAATATACTGCATATTTCACTGAATATGAGATTTATGTATACATATAAGCTTATGTATGTCAATAATTACTTCATATCACTTAAGATAAGTATATTATGACTCCATTAACACCTTAATAAGTATTATTAGGCCATGGATAAGCTATTTAAACTATTATAATTTATATAATAGAATAATAATTATATATATATATAATAAAATAATATATATTATTATTTTAACCTTATTTTTAAGATATAAGCTTAATCTAGTTAAGGTTATCTTATTTTAAGCATAAGAAATACTCAGTCCTAAGGATATTTAGGCTGACACTCCCTCACCCCAAAAAAAAACAATAAAAAAAATGTTAAGACATTTTAATTAATCTTAAGGAATGAAATAATAAAATAAAAAATAATTTTTATAATACATATACTGAATGAACAGTATTATTTAGATTTAAATTTTTTCAAGAGATTTTTAAGATCAGAGATTTCATTTTCTGGAATCCACTGGTCATATTCACTTGATTTATTTTTAAATCTTAGTAGATACTCAACTCCCTTTTCTTTTGTAAGGTGTCTCTTTTTGAGTATCTTTTCAATTTCTGCTTTTTCCACTATTTCCTCAGGTTGCTGTTTATGCCTTCCTGATCTTCTTGGAAAGAGAGCAGTATCATTAGAATGGTATGGTTTTATAAGAGAAATAGGAAATACTGGATGTTTTCTATCATAAGGTGCATATAGAATAACCTCAACAGCATTATTACCAACCATCTTTTTAACTACAAATGGTCCAATGAATGGATCCTTCAATTTAACATTACCATTTAAATTGAAATGTAGCGTTGAAATAAGGACTTCATCACCCTCTTTGAACATTTGTTCTTTATGGGCTTTATCCCATCTTTTCTTTTCATACTCAAAAGCCTTATTTATACATTCTTGAGCATGTTTTCTGCATAATTCTTGCATCTGAAGAAAAGATTTAGTACCTGGATGAATATCCAATCTAGGTAACTTATTAAGAGTTTTAGCAGGGGTATTAGGTACATAACCCAACCATAACTCAAATGGCTTTTTGCCAGTGACAGAATGTACTGTACTATTGTATGCAAATTCTAAACCTGGGATAAGGGTTACCCAATCATGCGTGAATTTGTCATTGTCTTTAAAATTAAGACCAAAAGCACAGTATCTTCTTATCATATCTTCTAAGGTTTGTATCATTCTTTCTGCTAGCCCATCAGTTTGTGGATGGTGTGCTGTAGAAAGTTTTAATTGACACCCTGAAACATCCATAAGTGACGTCCAGAACTCAGAAGTAAATTTAGGATCTCTGTCAGAAACTATTGCTTTAAGGAAACCTGCTGTATTTAACATTTGTGTCCACCATAAAAAAGCTAAGTCCTTTGCAGAAACCTCTTTGTGGGTAGGAATAAATTTACACATCTTTGTAAATCTATCTACAATTACCCAGCAGGAGTTATAACTCTTATGCCCTGCTATTGGCAAACCTGTTACAAAGTCCATGTTAATGATTTCCCATGGAGCTTTTGGTTGCTCAATTTGTTGTAATAAACCAGCTCTTTTTCCTGTTAATCTCTTAGATTTTTGACAAGAATCACATGTTTCAACATATTTCTGAACATCCTCAGACATGTTAATCCACCAAGCTGTGTTTTTTACTCTGGTTAATGTTTTATGGTAGTCAAAATGACCTGCTAATATATCATCATGACATATACTTAACATTAACTCCTTCATTGAAGGGGGAATTACAATTACATTACTTAATTTTTTCCTGTAATATATAAAACCATCCTCAATGGAAAATTTTCCTTTCTCTAATGCCTCTTTATACTTATCTGGTAATGTTTTTATTAAAACATTCATTGAAGCATTAGATGGATCATTTAATATTGTAGTTAATTTACTTAAGTCAGGATCTGAATTATAATTATCAAGAATTGATTGCATAAATTCATCCTCAAGATCTACAATATAAATGCCATAAATGTTAATAATCTCTGATTCAGGAACATAAGCAGGATTATCATCATTATTAGGCAGAGGTACTTTAGATAACAGATCTACATTAGAGTGCAAGGTTCCTGCTCTATGTGTAATAGTCATCCGTCCTCTGTATTCTTGTACAGCTAATTGCCATCTAAACATGTGTCTATTAGGAGTTTTCATGTTTAAGAGTGACTTAACTGCACTACAGTCAGTTATTAACTCAAATTTTTGGTCTTCAAGGTAATAATGTAGCTTTTCTAGAGCCCATACTACTGCCAAACATTCAAGTTGAGTAGCACCATATTTTAATTCACTACTTCTCAGAGTACGTGAAATATAGCAGATTACTACTTCTGACATTTTACCTTCAATAAGTTGTTTTTGATGCAAAGCAGCACCCAGTCCAATAAAACTTGCATCTGTATATAATACAAATGGTAATTGGAAATCTGGTAATCCCAAGATAGGAGCTGTCATCAAACATTCTTTCAACTTATTAAAAGCTTGTTGTCTTTCATTATTCCAAATGAAAGCTTCAGATTTCTTTATCAGTGTGGTCAGTGGTGCAGCAATTGATTGGTAGTTTTTTATATATTGTCTATAATAACCACACATTCCAAGAAAAGATTGTACATCCTTCACATTTTGAGGAATGCCAATATTCTTTATTTCAGCCACTTTATTTTGGTCTACACATATTTGTAAGCCAGATACAATATGACCAAGCACTTTTAAAGATTCAAACCCAAATTTACATTTTTTCAATGCAAGGGTCATTTTTATTTCATCCATTTTCTGAAATACTTTCCTTAAATGGATTAAGTGTTCATCAAAAGTTTTAGAGAACACTATGATGTCATCAATGTATACCATTAACCATCCCTCAATCATTTCATTATGGAATGTTATATCCATTAACTTTTGAAATACTGATGGAGCATTCTTTGGTCCAAATGGCATTCTGACATACTTATAAATTCCCATGTGTGTTGTTATCAACAAAAAGTTCTGTGAATTCTTTTCAACAGGAATTTGATGGTACCCTTTATTTCCATCCAGGCAACTTATATATTTAGCACCTTTAAGGGTAGCATGTATAGAGGCAATCCTTGGCAAGGGATAAATATCATCTACTGTAAATGTATTTAATGCTCTATAATCACTGCACAGTCTTGCTTTATCTTGTTCATAAGAAATCAGCACTGGTGATATTACACAATATTTTGGTGTAGTTTCAACCTTCTCAAGAATGTTCATCTTTAATAACATCTTAATATTATCCTCTATGTCTTTCCTCTTCATTGGTGAAGAAGGATATGGTTTCTTTTTAAGACTAGCAGGAATATTATCCATGTCACAGGTTAAACTAATTTTCATTTCATGATCTTTTACAAGGCCAAGTTCATTTGTACCATGTGCAAAAGCCATTGGAAAAGCTTTAATTAATTCCAAAATATTATCTTTCTCAGTTTCATTTATCTGAGTGCCAAATGATGCTTTTGAAATTTCTGTTTCCAGAAGTTCCATCTCATTGGATTCTCTTCCTTTAGACGGGGAATTTGTTACTGACTCAATGTGTAAGACTGTGTTAAAAGAATTTATTTTAAATTTCCTTTTACCATTCATGCCAATTGTAAAATTGTTATTAGCAGGGTCTAATTTTACACCAAATTTAGTCAGAATATCATTTCCAATGATAAAACAGTTACTACAATTTGTATTATCCATTACTACAAAGTCACAAGTTACCCTTACATAACCATGTTGGTGTTTAAAGAAAACAGCAGCTTTGTATTTACCAATGGGGTGTAGTACTGATCCAAAACCTCTCCAATTTTTATTCTGAAGTGGTTCAAGCTTAAACTTATATTCACTATCAATTTTCTGTAATGTATTAGTGGAAACAACTGACCCAGCAGCTCCTGTGTCCAATACTATATTAACATTTGCACCAGAAATGATAGCTGGAACCGTGATAGGTGTCATTCTAAAGTTATCAGCTTGTATATCCTTAATGATTTCAGCATCCTCAAAATTCATTAAAGATTCATTTGAGTCCATATTTAATATTGGATTTTCAAAGATGGACAAATCATCTTCCAACATACAGACTTCATTTTCATCACTATATGAGATATTGCTGTCATAATCACTTGATTCTTTACTTTTTTCAGTTTCAGTTTCAGATTCACGTTGATTTTCAACAATATTTATGTTTTTCTCACATTTGTGACCTTTTACCCAAGGTTTGTTACACTTATAACAAGTATTTGTTTCATACTTTTTAGGTACTACAGGTGCAGTAGGTTTTTTCTGCTTCTCCTGAAGTGTTTTTGAATTCTGAGATTTTACAGGTTCAACATTTTGCTTATAAGTGGAATACCTTGATTCATACTTATGGTTCAATAATATTTCATTGCAAATATTAATAAAATCAGAATATTCAGTAACATTAAATGTTCTAGCTACAACAATGTCTCTGACAGATATAGGTAATTTGTAAATTATCTTATCTTTCCATAAGTTAAAATCCATATGAGGCTCAATGGCTTTTAAGATTTTGTTTAAAGTCATTAAAAATACCATAGGTTTGTCACCATTCAACGGATTATACCTAGTTTTCTCATACAGTCTCTGCTGAGTAAGCCTGAATTTAGAACCTCCAAATTGTTTTTCAATAAGTTGTTTCCATTCAGCCCAAGAGTAGTCTCTACCCTCACTTAAGACAGCTTCAAACCATAATAAAGCAACATCCTTAAATAAAGAAATTAATTTTGATGTTATCTCTTCATCTGGTAACTTATATGAGAATTTCAAGTTGTCAATTCTTTGAATAAAATGTTGCCAATCAGAGCTGGCTTCCCCATCATAAGTTGGGTACTGATCTATCTTAGGCCAGTTCTTCTGATTGGATTTTATCTCACTAATCTTAGGTAAATTCAACAACTCATTTACTTTTGATAAATGGTCTTGTATTTCTTCCTGCACGGATTTGTGACTTACATTTTCAGATTTGACACTACCACCAGATGGTTTTAATTGTGGTGGTACAGGGAAGGAATGAGATTCACTTTTGCCAATGAAAGGATTATTATTATATTGATTATACTTATGATTATCCTGGTTCATTAGTAGATTGGCAGTTTCAATCTCAACTTTAGTTAATCTTTGTAGCAGCTCAGAGACACTTTGATTTGTCTGTGCAAAAGATAACTTTGTTCTTGATTCAGTTTTTAATAAGTGTGTTTCATATAATTTTTCTAACTCACAAAATTTGTTTGAAAGGTCATTATATTTATTACTCAATGAATCATATTTAAGAGTTAGAGACAAATGTTCTTTCTCTAATTCTTTATTACGTGTTGCTAATTGAGAAATGTTCAATGTTAAGGATGAAATTGTATCACTAGTGAGCTTAACTGTCTGTTCCTCACAATCAGTCATTCTATTCCACAATGCTGAAACAATTCTATGGACAGTTGGATTATTGTTAAAATATTCCATGTCCTCCTTTTCAATTCTCTCACTCTCCTGTGAACTTCTCATCTCACTAGTAGGTGGTTGCAACTGAGGATTAACTGTATTATCATTGTATATAGTACTGTTATTATGGATAAAAGACAAGTCAGGTGTATCTACTCTAAAACCCGAATTCCTTAAATCCTCCTCTATTTTTTGTACAGATTTAACATCAATAGAATTACCTATATTGTAATTATCAGTATTATGTCTAATCTGAGAGGGTAAGTTACTTACCAAGGGATGGTTGCCAGGCCTGATTTTTGGCGCTTTTTTCCCTTGTAAGGGTGAGCTGAGGAAGTCAGATGAGGGGGTGGATCCCTGTTGCAACTGTGGCTTGTCCATTGTTGGTGAAACCAGTCCCATTTCCATTTGTCTACCAGGATTTTCTCCTGGGAGTGAGTGGACCCTCCTTGGGTAGGGGGTTGCTGATTTGATTGACTGGGCTGGCCTCCCTTTAATTCTGCCATTGCCTGATTCATCTGCTGAAATCCTACCTTGCAATTGTTTTGCAACTGCTCTACTTCTTTGAACATGAGAGATTTTGATTCCTCTAGCTTCAGAACCTGTTTGGCCAGGTGGGACAGTTGATCCTGAAGAGGAGGAGACGTCTTTTTGATAGTTATCTTTTTTAAGAGGGCGTCCTTTTCCTCTACACTCATGCTTTCTGGTTGGGGGTACTGTTGTCCCTCCATGGTGATGTCCTGGAAAGTTTTTATTAGCTTTAGACCTGGTATTATAAGCAGGCTGTTCACTTACACTATCCTGGGGAGCACTCATATTGTTCAGAATAACAATATTTTACGTCTACAAAAGGAAAAAACTCTGTGGAATTAGTAGACAAATAATATTAGCAATTATATTACTAATAAAAAAGCAATGGAGCTTACCCTGAATTTATATCTTTATTTATTTAAATAAAATATAAGAAAAATTCAAAAAAATCTGTTAAAAATATAATAATAAGTTTAACTAGACCTCTATAAGGGTGAATAATTAGCTTACCAAGCTTTAGCCAAATACCAATTTAATTGGGTGTTATATTGGTGTCCAAATACCAAGTGAAATTGGGTTTATATTGGGTACAGTTACTACTGTAAATATCTAATTTTTATGATAAAAAATTAGTACAATTATTATAAGGGTTCTTTTCCGCAATCAATGAGCTATGATGACCCACTAATATGCCGCAGACCCAAATATTTGGTTAATTTTGAGTTGTACTAAGGTAAAAATCACGTCCCAAGGCTTATACTAAATAATAAGTAAAATATAAGGAAAGACCCCCAATTGTCAGTACAGTCTAGTATATAAGTATGATATAATAGTGTTATTTTATGGTCCTACTACTTATTAATAAATGATTTAGTGATTAAACCTCAGGGGAAGACTAATAGAATAGTTATACTCAAAGTAAACTCACAATACTTGGATTTAAATGCGTGCTAGTGGTGGAAAATAGAAGAATAAAATATAGTTATAGCTTTTATAAAGATAATATCAATTTATAAGGGCTTTATAATATATTTCTAGATGTTAATAATTGTAGTGTAGTGTTTATTTGAAGTGTAGTAATTGAATGATTATAATAAACCGTCAAAATCCCTCCTTACTTATACCCAAATCCACTGGAGTGCACAGACCTTCAATCCAGATGATGTCACTGCTATCCCCGGCAATTACAGCACTGTGAGGGCCCATCACCTCCCCATGGCGTCCACTTCAAGCAGTTTCAACACCCAGACCTCCAGTAAGGACCCTCCATCACTATTAATAATAACACAGAGTCATACCATAAATAGAAAACCCAGATAAAAGCGGATACCATAAAGAAACAGGTAAAATAAATGATCAAAAAGAGATTTAATGAAACTAAAAGCATATAAAGGAAACAAATAAAATGTCCAAGCCCCCAATAACATCCCCAAGCATCCACATTAACCCAAAAACATATTTCCAACCCATAAATCCGTGAATAACCATCCAAGGAAGTAATTTTAGTTGTCCAAACTGGGTGTATGCGCCTGATATAGGTGTCTATGCTTCTGTAGGCGTTGTGAGTCCACTGATTTTGTCCATATGACCTAAAATAAGCAGAAAAACAAAGGTTATAGGCTATTAAGGGGCTAAAACCCAATTATATACCTAAATATACATAATATACTGCATATTTCACTGAATATGAGATTTATGTATACATATAAGCTTATGTATGTCAATAATTACTTCATATCACTTAAGATAAGTATATTATGACTCCATTAACACCTTAATAAGTACTATTAGGCCATGGATAAGCTATTTAAACTATTATAATTTATATAATAGAATAATAATTATATATATATATAATAAAATAATATATATTATTATTTTAACCTTATTTTTAAGATATAAGCTTAATCTAGTTAAGGTTATCTTATTTTAAGCATAAGAAATACTCAGTCCTAAGGATATTTAGGCTGACAGCATCTAAACTAACACTTCCAAAGAGCGTATATTCACCGGTCGCGCGTCCAGGTTCTTTTGGCCTTAAATAACTTCGTCTTTGACATTCTTCGCATGACTGAACCCACTGTTTAACAGCCATCTTCATGCCAGGCCACCAAAATCGATCAGAAATTCTTCTAAACGTTTCTCCAACGCCTCTATGCCCGAGATCTTCATGCAGTGATTTCAAAACTAATTCTTGCCCCTTCTCTTGAGTTATAACTACTTGAGGAGTTGGATACCTCCTCCTCATTAAACGTTGACCAGTTAGGTAAAACGTAGATGACTTCCTCTTGATAGCCACCCATTCATCGTCTTCACACTCTTCTGGCCTCTCTAAAGTCAACAAATATTTGACTAACAAAAAATAAAAACCAGTCTGACCCCAGACTTCATCTTGAAAATCGATTAATATAACATCAATAGGGACTTCTCTATCACCAATATCTCCTGCACATGAATGAGCCAATAATCGTTGACCCCTAAATAAATCTTTAATTGAGCTATGTCGACGTTTTTTTTCTGAACCTTTGGATCCTTCGAAAACCATATTTGAAAATACCTCTTTCTCTTTATCCACCCTTTTATTTAAATTCTCTAATTCTCCAACATATACACCATTCCTTAATTTACTACTATCCCACACTACCAATCCATCTTCCTCTACATACACCACATCTTCTTCTACCTCCTTTCTACCGAATTTATCTACACCTTTTCCAACACCTTTATTAACATAAAAACTATTTTCCAGTTTATCCTCTTGGTGGAGGTCATCATCATCATAATCTAAACACAATAGTCCTGCCAGTTTAACCTCATGGGGGAGGTATGGAAAGTCTTCAGCTCCTTTAGTGCTGGCTTTGATAATAGGTATATCTTCATCAAACTCTTCTGAGTCTGAATCTTCTTCAGTGGGTGGTCTCCTTGATAAACCATCTGGCATAGTAAAAGTTTTGCCAGGCTTATGAACTAAATCAAACGAAAAATGTTGAATAAAAGCTACCCATCTTGTCATGGGTGCGTTCGGTAAACTTGGGGAATTAATCATCTGGATTAACGATTTTGCATCCACTTGCAACTCAAAATGTTGCCCCCACAAAATATGCTGAAGTTTCTTCAGTATTTTTGCCACACCACATAATTCCAATTTTGGTTGAGAATATCTTGATTCGACCTCAGTAAATACTACAGATTCATACCTAACTGGCCTGATGTAACCAGCTTTATCCATCTGAGACAAAACCGCCCCAGCTGCGACCAGACTTGAATCAACTGCTAAATAAATTCTGCCAGCTTCTTTTCCATAATCCAACTTGTGCAGGACTAAATCCTTCCCCACAACCTCCTTCAACTTCACAAACGCCTTCTCACACTCTTCATCCCACTCCCAGTCTGCATCCTTTCTTGTTAACCGTCTCAATGGAGCTGCCAATGAAGAAAAGTCCTTAATAAACATTCTAACATATAGGCAAACGCCTAAAAACCCTCTGACTTCGGTCGTATTCTTGGGTCTTGGCCAGGACTGAATTTTGTTAACTTTCTTCTTGGACATAATCCTACCCTCTCTACATACCACATGGCCTAATATTTCTAAGGCTGGCACACAACATGAAAATTTTGAACCTGAAATAGTTAAACCAGCCTCTTCAATTCGAAACAAGATTCTTTCTAAAGTAATTGCAAACTCCCAAATGAATTTGCTATCCCGGGATTCTCTTCCAACACCTGGTTATCATAGTCGGTTGTTGGTCCCTTAATTCCTCCATCATCTATAAAGATTCCAGCATATTGTGGAATTTCATCTTGAAGGATCCAAGCCATCTGAGCTTGATAAACTGCAACCGAATTTGTTGCTCCTTGAGGTAATCTTGTTAACTGTAAACGTCCAAGTGGTGTATCGAATGTAGTGAGAGGCCTTGAGTCCGGATGTAACTCTCTCTCATCATATCCACCCATAATATCTCCCAAACCATAACACACTCTCCCTGCAAACGCTTCAACAAACTCCTCAGCACTAGGCGGTATCCCAGCATCCTTTATTGTAACCCTATTTTATTCCCTAAGATCATGAACAACTCTAAGCTTGCCATTTGGTTTCTTGATACAAAATACAGGACTAGAATAACTTGACATTGATTTCTCATACAGTCCAGTGCGTATCCGTTCTCTGACAACTTCAATATAGGCTTCTTTCAATGCAGCCGGAATAGGAATCGGTTTCTGCTGCCATGGTTCATGACATACCACAGGAATCTTGTAAGGCTCCCCATAGGAATGCTTCAACACACCCCTCTCCTCTTCTACAAAAGCAATGGCCTTCTCTCGCTTGACCATCACATCCAACAACAACTTCTTCTCTTCTCCAGACAACCAACCATCAGGTCCAAAATTAACAACACCCAGTCTCTCAAAAGTGATTCTTGACGTCTCAGAAAATTCAGGCGGATTCTTTACCAAGGGACTTTCATAAGGATCTCTTGATAACCTTGGTTTCTCAAAGGTGGATTTAATTCAGCAGGTAGCGGTTCATTAATAGGTCGAACTTTATTTGCTATCTTCTTATATTTGGCTGCGTCCACATCTAAATAAACTTGAGGTAAAAGATTTTCTTTTGTATCGCCATTAAAACTTTCATCAAATGAATCTTCTTCATCGCCAGAATCGGAATAAGAAAAATTAGAAAAATATTTTATTTCATTTTTAAATTTTACCCTTTTCTCCTTTCCCTCGTCTAATTTATAAACAGATTTTCCAACACCTTTGCTTCCCTTATCCAACATTAAATCACCTGTAAAGAAAGTCGGCAGTTTAACCTCTTGCTGGAGGACCAGAATTGAATTTTCACAAAAATTATTTTTTTGAGTTTTAATTATACTGAGATTTTTTATTGGATTTTGATAAGATTTTCGCAGTTTACCCTCTTGCTGGAGGTCCATAATAGAAGGAGATACTTGCAGTTTAACCTCTTGCTGGAGGTCCGAAATAAAAGGAGATACTTGCAGTTTAACCTCTTGCTGGAGGTCCATAATAGAAGGAGATAATTGCAGTTTAACCTCTTGCTGGAGGTCCGGAATAACATTTTCACAAAAATTATTATTTTTTTGTGTTTTAATTATACTAAGATTTTTAATCGGGTTTTGATAAGATTTTCGCAGTTTACCCTCTTGCTGGAGGTCCATAATAGAAGGAGATAATTGCAGTTTAACCTCTTGCTGGAGGTCCAAAAACATACCCTTCCAATTTTTATCCAACCTAATTTGGCCCATTTTGCCTTTTTTACCATTTTTAAATTTAATAGAAAAACCGGGTAAATCCAATAAACATATAGAAAAGTCCAAAACGTATTTGCACTCCAAAGTAATATGAACAGAAAATAATTGAGAATCCACTTGAATTATCTCCAAGTGAGCTGACCTATTGCAATCCGGGATCTCATCCTGAGGAGAGATTACAACCTTAGAGTGATCAGCCCCTGCTACCCCAAAAAATGAGGGCATCCATAATAATTTGAATCCTGAATAAACTGAAGACATAACGATAAAAAAAAAAATTCAGCCGAGTTTAGGTAGTTTATCCTCATTTCGGAGGAATTAAATTCTTGATATCCCCTGGAGATAATCCATAATTTTGCCCCAAGGGCTTATCCACCAATTCCATAAAACCCAAAAATAAACCCCCATAATTTGTCCTACCATTGGACATAAAAAATAAACAACCCTTTTCCAAAACATGAGTGCATCCAATTTATGCACTCTATTATCAAATGCCACTACACTCTTTATTAGTGCAGGAAAAACCATATCCTCCATAAAAATCTCTTCCTGAGATTGAAACAAATCCACCATACATATACCAGATTCATAAACCATATCCACATCTGAATTGCAGACAGTCTCCGCTTTTGAAGACAAAACCTGAGGTAAATATTCCTCTAAATCAAATTCCAAATTATCCAAAACAAAATTATCCCCAACATCCAAATTTTCTTCATCAGTGACAATAATATCTTCATCTTCAGAAACCTCTTCTTTCCAAACAGAAGAGTCAACAAAAATAATATCTTCAGGCTGGACAAAATCTTCAGGAATGGCTGAATCCGGAAATTCAACAGAAGCTAATTCTTCTAAACCGCCCTCTTCTATCTCTTGAGCAAGAAAAACCTCTTTTCCAGAGTCCAAATCAACAGAATTATGAGTATCCAGATGTTCTAAAATAGCCTTCTTTAGCACCTCCATACCAGGAATCATAGTTTCTCCATCTGGGCAATCCTTCATTAAATTCGCATTAATAAGCACCATCAAAACATCTTTCTTAACCTTTTCCCCCATAGCATCCCAAAAAATATACTTTGATGCATTATCATGAAATAAAATTTCATACTCCAACAAATAATCCAGAACCACCTGAAATTCAACCATATACTGATGATACTGATGCAGAGATGTTACACCACCTTTTGATTCCCATTTCCTAGCTATATCCTTTAGATCCTCCAATGAATAAACTTTTGGCCACCTTTTTTCCATTTCCATCTTGAGCTTTCTCCAATCTTGATCTTTATAACCATCCATAGAAATAACCTCCTTTTCCACCTCTCTGTCCAAAATAAAGAACCTAATCTGCTTCACCATATCCAAAGGTAAAGCACCATCAATCGCAGATGCAGTTTCATACCTATGTAAAAATCCTTCTAAATCATCTCCGGAAAACTAGGGCCCAACCCAAGATACAATCCTTACTGATGCACTAACAGGTACACCAGCAGCCAACACAGCAGTTCCAATAGTAGAAGACATCCAAAAACATAAAAAAAGCGTTAACAACCGTTAAAATAACAAGCCTCTTGCAGGCCAATAACAAAAATCCAATTAGAGTTCCAGAAAATAAGCCTCTTGCAGGCTAAGAACGTTCTTGATCCAAGTAAGTCTTTAAAGTAAGCTAGAGAAATCGAACCCCATGTTGGGCGCCAACTATGGTAAGGTAAACTCTTACAGTCGCCTTGCTGTAAGCAGAATCTGGAGGAGATATGTGGATTTAGCTGAAAACCCCATCCTTCCAATAAAAAATAACAAAATGGGAATTCTAAATCACTAAGCTAACCAATCTACTTGGATCCGATTGATGAAAATAATGAAACTCTAAAATAATTAACGCTTATTGAGATTTAATGAAAGTGGCTGTTGAGAAAGAAATACTGATAATGTCAGCCTGTATATCTCCAGGACTGAGTAAAAAGTACTTATAAGTTATGTTAAACACATGAACTATACATGGGAATAATAAATAAGAGTACACAAATAGTATACATAAGTAAAATTATGATAATACACAAAAAATGCCATTATAACACCTTATATACACGCATATATCCACCTTTTATAGGTCTTATGTACTTAATATTAAGTTGGGATATGTTAGGGTAATCTTAAGAACCTTAAGTATAAGGCTGCATAATTTTTAAGTACACTTAAAGCTGTTATATTCATTGTTTTATGCAAAAAACAAGAAATGCGCTTTATTTCACTTAAAAGTTGACTATATGCGCTATAAAATTGAGAATATCAAAATTGCGCTTTGACAGATCAATTGGGCTCATTTAGAACTATTGATTTGGCTATTTAAATGCATAAAAATAACACTTTTCAAATTTGGTGTTTTTTATGCCAGAAATGGCTTCTGTGTACTGGCCACATACTGCCTGCTTTTTTCCCGTGTGAATAGCTTCATTTTTAGCAAAGTTAGCTTTTTCACACTATAATTACCCCACATTCTACGCCCACTGTGGGGAAACACACTAAAATAGGCGACAGGCGCTTATTTAGTGTCCTAGCTTAATTAATAATGCATTGACCCTGTTTATATGCACTAATTTCATTAATAACCTCACTCTTGGCACTTTATTTTATCACCACGCTTAAATTCGCCTAATTTTAGTCAAAGATTTACCCGTGCAAGCGCCTGCCAAGAACTGCATGTAGTTACCCCACATCTCACGCTCTTTTTTAAGTTTTTGGGTGGTTTCTCAGTCAATTTTGGTTATTTTTGAATGGGAATTTCACGTAGTATAATGTCAGGATTAGCCCCATTATTTCTACAGTCAATCCCCCTGATTATTAAGCTATTATTAACCTTAAAAAGTCTCCTTTAGTCCTTAATATTATTGTTTTATACGCATATACTCTCTTTTTGTCTTTTCCTTTAATTTTGATGGATTTCCCTTATTATTTCAGGATTTTGGCGGTTATTACTCTTCTAATTATGTCATGGGTCACTGGGAATGTTGATGGGAATGTCTATTAGTTGTTTAGAGGCGTGATTAACTGTGTATTGGGTGGTACATCAAGGAATCATTGGGGAACTCAGTGTGTATAAAAGGAGGAGGTTTTTGGGTTGTATTTCTTCATTCTTTATCATTACAATTCAACCAATATAACCAAATAAATTACAATACATATCAATTAGTACTTTTATAAGACTTTTGAATAGTATCTGAATTAAATAATCTATTTTTCTACCAACTACAAAGATTGTAAGCCATATATAAGAATAGTGAGAATTATATTACTGAGACCTTTATATTTGATTATATTTAACAACTTAGTGGATTAAAACTACAGTATTCATATAGGACCATTAAAATCTTCTAGACAACTGACTATTCAAGCTAAATCACGTCCTTGTACTTGACCTTAGCCTGACAATTGGGGGCCTTTCCTCAAGAATTCTGTTATAATCCTGGTAAGTAAAATTTTCAAGAGAAGGTGCACGTAAATAATATCCCTATAAAAATATTTGGATAATTACAACAGGTTGGGGTCACTTATATAGTGATTTTAGAAAAAGAAGCCCTGTTATATTATAAAATTGTGATATTGAATCAACAATTTTACCACTAATTTAACTTATAATTGTTATTAGTGGGTCTGTTAATAGACCAATTAAATTTGAGATCTTTGCAGATAAAATTTTTACCACTAATTTAACATATAATTGTTCTTAGTGGGAGTCTGTCAATAGACCAATTAAATTTGTGATCTTTGCAGATGATAACCAATTAAACTGATTAATTGTTTTCTTTTAACAGGACTCTTAATCTTCTCTTTTATTGGTTTGTAAAATTCATTAAATATTTAGAAAGAATCATACTGACAGTTGTTTTCTTTTGAATATAAAAACACGGCTACATATTGTAGACCAGTTAAATCAAGTGACCACATAAAAGCATATTTGACTTTTGGCACTTAAATATTCACTTCATACCAATAAGTAAGCAATAAAATTGTCTTCAGTGGTATTGATATACTGATAAAACTCCTTTTTGAAGTTTTCATATCTAAACTTTCAATTCTTTAAATTCCACGTAAAAATGTGTGACAACAATGACATTGTAAGTAATAAGGTAAAACCTTATAACTTAAGACCTAGAGCTGAAAGACCTGTTACAGGACATTCAAATGGAGGGCCAGGACTCTCCCATAATAAACAACACTCCGTCAATGTCTCTGGAGGAAAGGGAAAAGCTTCTAAAGCAGGTTTCAATAAAGAAATCAAAAAATACATTACAAGAACAAGTTCACTCCCTATCCACCCTAATGAACACCTTGACAGTAAGAGTCAACAATATAGTGGACCAGATCAACAATCTGGAAAAGAGAGCAGCTCAAGGTTTCATAGAAGTCAACCAAGCTCTAGTGGACATAAAGACTCAACCACCAACAGTAGCAACCAACAATTCCATAGCAACACCTCCAGCCCAAGAGGAGGACCAAAAAATTACAGTAAGCAAATGGAAATGGGATTGGTACGCCCAAAACTACAACAATCCTCAACAGCAGGGCTCCAGCAGTCACCCTTACAGGGGAAAGGCAAGGAGAGGCAGAGGAAGTGGGATAAGACCTTGGTAAGTCATCCAACTTCTTATGATCAATTATATCAACCTGACAATAAATTACTTATAGGTAATGAGATTGATAAGGAAATATTGGATATTATTGATAAGGATTTAAAGGATTATTCATTTGAACAGAATATGTTAAACTTGTCTTTACAGGAGGACAATGTAAATAGTTTTATGGATCACCAGGAAAATACTATTAATATAAAAATGGAATCAAATGAATTAAATCTTGACCCTGAAAATGAGTCTTCTGAATTGGACACGGAAAAAATAGAATATTTTTTAAAAGAGAATCCAATGGAATCAAAAATAATAAGTAAATTATTATTGAGAATTGAAAAAGTGGAAGAGTTTTCAAAAGAGTCAAACATTAATACAGAAAATGTATTATTACAGCTAACACAATCATTGAGTACCACAGCCAATAGATTAAAAATTATTGAAAATTCAAATAATGAATTAATCAATGAGAATAAAAGATTAAAATCTGAGATTAGAAATTTAGAAAGTAAATTAGAACACTCTCAGAATATTATGGCTACAATAGAGGGACGTGTAAAATTGTCTTTTTCAAATGTAAATGATACTTTGACTCAAGTACCTGTAATAAAAGATAGGTTACAAAGGGTAGAAATTGAAGTAGCTAACATTTTGAAAAATACTGAAACAATAAAGGATAATACCTCTTATGTAGAGAGAGTACCAGGTTTTATGAAACACTCTGAGGATAAACCAATGATAGAACATGAACATAGTGTCATGGGCTCTGAAAATATAAAATCAGTAAAAGATGAAATAAATGATCATCTTTCTAAAGTAAGTGAATTACTCAATATTCCTCAGGTTAGGGAAGCAAAAACTAGCCAAAAGAACTGGCCTAAGTTAGATCAGTACCCTTCTTTTGACGGGGATTCAAAATCTGATTGGCAACAATTCATACAAAGAATTGATAACTTAAAATTTTCATACAAATTACCTGATGAAGAAATTACTTCAAAGTTAATATCTTTATTTACAGATGTGGCCTTATTATGGTTTGAATCTGTATTGAGTGAGGGAATTAATTACTCCTGGAATGAATGGAAGGCACTAATTGAAAGGCAATTTGGTGGCCCAAAATTTAGAATCACTCAACAAAGACTGTATGAAAGGGCCAGATATAATCCAAATGCTGGAGATAAACCCATGGTTTTCTTAATGCATTTAATAAAAATCATGAAAGCTATGGATCCAAAAATGGATTATGAAGAGTGGAAAGAAAAAATAATATACAAGTTGCCTATATCAGTTAGAGACATTATTGTAGCTAGAACTGAAACTGTCAGAGACACCTCTGGATTCATTAATATATGCAATGAGATATTATTAAACCACAAATATGAAACCAAGTATAGTAATTACAGACAAAGTGTTGAAGTGGTAAAACCTACTACAAGTAAGTTACCAGTGGAAAAGAAAAAACCTTCTGCTCCCCTTGTCCCTAAGAGACAAGAAAATAACACTTGTTACAAATGTAATGAACCTTGGGTTAAAGGTCACACGTGTAAGAAAAGAATAAATGTTATTGAACCTCACAAAATTCTGAACCTAGTAATCATGAAGATGAGAATGTGGAATCCAGTGAGGATTGCAAGAGTAACATATCTTACAGTGATGATGAAAATGAGATATTTGTATTAGAACAGGATATAATGTTCCTGAATGATGCTATACCTCATACAGACACATCTTTAACTTCCATAGAGGAAGCTGAAATAATTAAAGATGTATCTCATGATACTTACAAAATAACACCTATCAGAGCACCTGTTATCATATGTGGAAAAGAAATGAATGCCATTCTTGACACTGGGGCTGCAGGTAGTGTAGTTTCACTTAATGCATTAATGAAACTTGATAGTAAGTACCAGGAAAAACTAGAACCTGTTCAGACAAAGAACTGGAGGGGTTTTGGTTCAGTATTAAATCCAATGGGCAAATACAAAACTGCTGTATTCTTTAAATATAATAATGGATATGTTAGAGCAGTTTGTGAATTTGTAGTAATGGATAATAATAATTGTAGTGATTGGTTTATTATTTGCAATGATTTATTGACAAAATTTGGCATTAAACTAGATCCTGCAAACAGTTGTTTCACCATAGGGGTGAATGGTAAAAGGAAATTCAAAATATGTTCTGAAAATTCAATATATGCCATTTCTCCTAGAGAAGAACAACTGCAAGGTGGAAGAACCACCAATGAAGTGGGTGAATTGGAAAATGAAATCCAAAAGGCCTCTTTCAGTCCTCAACTCTCAAATATTGAACAAGAAGATATTTTGAGATTGATTAAATCATATCCTATGGCATTTGCTCATGGCTCAAATGAACTAGGATTGGTCAAAAACCATGAGATGAAAATCTCTTTAAGCTGTGATCTGGATAATATTCCTGGCAGCTTAAAAAAGAAACCTTACCCAGCATCTCCTGCAAAAAGGAAAGATATTGAAGACAATATAAAACTGTTGTTAGAAATGGGTATTGTTGAAAAAGTGGACACAACACCTAAGTATTGTGTCATTTCACCAGTATTAATCTCTTATGAAAAAGATAAGGCAAGATTATGTGGTGATTATAGAGCTCTGAATACATATACAGTAGATGATATTTACCCTCTACCAAGGATAGCTTCTATCCATGCTACCTTACAAGGAGCAAAATATATTTCCTGTCTGGATGGGAACAAGGGTTACCACCAGATTCCTGTGGAAAGAGATTCTCAAAATTACTTATTAATAACCACACATATGGGTATATATAAGTATGTGAGAATGCCATTTGGCCCAAAGAATGCCCCTTCAGTCTTCCAAAAATTGATGGATAGTGTTTTTCATCAGGAAATGGTTGAAGGATGGCTATTGGTCTATATTGATGACATCATAGTGTTTTCAAAAACATATGATGAACATTTAAATCACCTGAAAAGAGTCTTTCAAAAAATGGATGAAATTAATATGACTATTGCATTAAAGAAATGTAAGTTTGGATTTCAATCCTTGAAAGTACTTGGACATGTTGTATCTGGATTACAAATTTGTGTTGACCAGAATAAAGTGGCAGCAATTAAAAACATTGGGATACCTAAAAATGTAAAAGAGGTTCAAAGTTTTTTAGGTATGTGTGGATATTATAGACAATATATTAAAAATTACCAATCCATTGCAGCCCCTTTAACAACATTAATCAGGAAGAATGAAGCTTTCATTTGGAATAATGAAAGACAGCACGCCTTTAACAAATTAAAGGAATGTTTAATATCAGCTCCAATATTGGGACTGCCAGATTTCACCCTACCTTTTATCTTGTACACTGATGCAAGTTTCATAGGTTTGGGTGCTGCTTTACAGCAAAAACAGATAATAAATGGAAAATTATCTGAAGTAGTTATCTGTTATATATCCAGAACCTTAAGAAAGACAGAACTAAGGTATGGTGCCACACAGCTAGAATGTTTAGCCGTGGTGTGGGCTTTGGAGAAACTTCATTACTATCTGGAAGACCAGAAGTTTGAACTTATAACAGATTGCAGTGCAGTAAAATCATTACTAAACATGAAAACACCTAATAGGCACATGTTTAGATGGCAACTAGCTGTACAAGAGTACAGAGGAAGAATGACAATCACTCACAGAGCAGGAACATTGCATTCAAATGTGGATTTATTATCAAGAAGTCCTTTGCCAAATGATGCTGACAACCCAGCTTATGTACCTGAAAATGAGGTTATACATATATTTGGGATTTATATAGTGGATTTAGAAGAAGAGTTTATGCAAACTATATTGGAAAATTATTCATCTGATAAAGATTTGTCTAAACTATCTACCATTCTTAATGATCCAACAAATGCCTCCATGAGTGCATTAATTAAAACCTTGCCTCCAAAGTATAAAAATGCGTTGGAAAAAGGTAAACTATCAATTGAAGATGGATATATATATTACAGGAAAAAGATAAGCAATGTAATAGTAATACCACCTTCTATGAAAGAGTTAATGTTGAGTACTTGTCATGATGACATCTTAGCTGGTCATTTTGACTTTAACAAAACATTAACCAGAGTTAAAAATACAGCCTGGTGGATAAACATGAAAGAGGATGTACAAAAATACATTGAAACATGTGACTCTTGTCAGAAATCTAAAAGATTAACTGGGAAGAGAGCTGGGTTGTTACAACAAATAGAGCAGCCAAAAGCTCCATGGGAAATTATAAACATGGATTTTGTAACTGGCTTGCCATTAGCAGGAAAAGAAAGTTTCAATTCTTGCTGGGTAATAGTGGATAGATTAACAAAAATGTGTAAGTTTATCCCTACCCATAAAGAGGTATCTGCAAAAGACTTGGCATTACTATGGTGGACTCAGATGATGAATACTGCTGGGTTCCCCAAAGCCATAATCTCTGACAGAGACCCTAAATTTACTTCAGAGTTCTGGACATCTTTGATGGAAGTATCAGGTTGTCAATTAAAATTGTCTACAGCACACCATCCACAAACTGATGGGCTGGCTGAGAGGATGATACAAACTCTTGAAGACATGATCAGAAGATATTGTGCCTTTGGATTAGAATACAAAGACAATGAGAAATTCACACATGACTGGGTAACATTAATTCCTGGCCTTGAATTTGCTTATAACAGCACAACTCATTCTGTAACAGAGAAGAAACCATTTGAACTCTGGCTGGGATATGTACCAAATACCCCAGTAAATCTTTTAAATAAGCTACCAAGGTTGGATATACACCCTGGCACTAAATCCTTTATTCATATGCAACAAATGTGTAGGAAGCATGCAGAGGAATGCATCCAAAAAGCATTTGAATATGAAAAGAAAAGGTGGGACAAATCTCATAAAGAATTTGAATTTAAAAAAGGAGATGAGGTCCTCATATCAACACTACATTTTAACTTACAAGGTAATGTTAAATTAAAGGATCCCTTTGTAGGACCTTTTGTAGTAAATAAAATGGTTGGGAATAATGCAGTGGAAGTCATATTATATGCTCCATATGATAGGAAACATCCAGTTTTCCCTATCTCATTATTGAAACCTTACCATGCAAATGATCCTGACTTATTTCCAAAAAGAAGGGGAAGGCCTAAAAAGCAACCTGAAGAAATTGTGGAAAAAGCAGAGATTGAAAAAATACTCAAGAAAAGAATCCTTACTAAAGAAAAAGGAACTGAGTATTTACTAAGATTTAAAGGGAAATCAAATGAATTTGATAAATGGATACCTGAAAAAGAAATTTCTAATTTATCCACCCTTCTTAAAAAATTTAAACAGAAATAAATTTCTGTTCAACCAGCTGAGGGGTTAAAAAACCAGTACTCATAATATTTTATTATGTTTTATTTCTTTAAAGTTGAATCTTTAATGCTACAGATTTATTCTGAATACCTGAAAATTACAAATTAAATAAAATGTATAACTTATCATTTTTTTATTGTTTTTTTTGGGTGGGCGAGTGTCAGCCTGTATATCTCCAGGACTGAGTAAAAAGTACTTATAAGTTATGTTAAACACATGAACTATACATGGGAATAATAAATAAGAGTACACAAATAGTATACATAAGTAAAATTATGATAATACACAAAAAATGCCATTATAACACCTTATATACACGCATATATCCACCTTTTATAGGTCTTATGTACTTAATATTAAGTTGGGATATGTTAGGGTAATCTTAAGAACCTTAAGTATAAGGCTGCATAATTTTTAAGTACACTTAAAGCTGTTATATTCATTGTTTTATGCAAAAAACAAGAAATGCGCTTTATTTCACTTAAAAGTTGACTATATGCGCTATAAAATTGAGAATATCAAAATTGCGCTTTGACAGATCAATTGGGCTCATTTAGAACTATTGATTTGGCTATTTAAATGCATAAAAATAACACTTTTCAAATTTGGTGTTTTTTATGCCAGAAATGGCTTCTGTGTACTGGCCACATACTGCCTGCTTTTTTCCCGTGTGAATAGCTTCATTTTTAGCAAAGTTAGCTTTTTCACACTATAATTACCCCACATTCTACGCCCACTGTGGGGAAACACACTAAAATAGGCGACAGGCGCTTATTTAGTGTCCTAGCTTAATTAATAATGCATTGACCCTGTTTATATGCACTAATTTCATTAATAACCTCACTCTTGGCACTTTATTTTATCACCACGCTTAAATTCGCCTAATTTTAGTCAAAGATTTACCCGTGCAAGCGCCTGCCAAGAACTGCATGTAGTTACCCCACATCTCACGCTCTTTTTTAAGTTTTTGGGTGGTTTCTCAGTCAATTTTGGTTATTTTTGAATGGGAATTTCACGTAGTATAATGTCAGGATTAGCCCCATTATTTCTACAGTCAATCCCCCTGATTATTAAGCTATTATTAACCTTAAAAAGTCTCCTTTAGTCCTTAATATTATTGTTTTATACGCATATACTCTCTTTTTGTCTTTTCCTTTAATTTTGATGGATTTCCCTTATTATTTCAGGATTTTGGCGGTTATTACTCTTCTAATTATGTCATGGGTCACTGGGAATGTTGATGGGAATGTCTATTAGTTGTTTAGAGGCGTGATTAACTGTGTATTGGGTGGTACATCAAGGAATCATTGGGGAACTCAGTGTGTATAAAAGGAGGAGGTTTTTGGGTTGTATTTCTTCATTCTTTATCATTACAATTCAACCAATATAACCAAATAAATTACAATACATATCAATTAGTACTTTTATAAGACTTTTGAATAGTATATGAATTAAATAATCTATTTTTCTACCAACTACAAAGATTGTAAGCCATATATAAGAATAGTGAGAATTATATTACTGAGACCTTTATATTTGATTATATTTAACAACTTAGTGGATTAAAACTACAGTATTCATATAGGACCATTAAAATCTTCTAGACAACTGACTATTCAAGCTAAATCACGTCCTTGTACTTGACCTTAGCCTGACAGATAACAACAATTAAGGTGTACCAGTGAAAGATCTGAAAAGATTGACTTTTATGTTTTTATTATAATTTGAGTTTTTATGAGACAGCAATAATCAAGTCCCAGCGATGAAGACCTTTCTAAAGATACCCTGTATGAAGTGTGATTTAAATTGTTGAGTAGTATTTCTAAAATGTTATATATAAAATTAAAGTTATAAGGGTATTACGAATTTATTTAATTTGTTGAGTAATAAAAAATTAGACCGTGGTGGTTAATGATTAAGCTGTATGATGTGTCCCCCCTCTCAATTTCGAGTTTGAGAAGCGCTTAAGTATTCCTAGTCACGTGCCTAAGTTTTCCCCTCCAGAGCTCTTCCAGAGTCAATCCGGAGCCCGTACGGAGTCCATACGGAGCCGGAACGGAGTCTGTAGGGAGTCCGTACGGAGTCCGTACAGAGTCGAAATGGAGTCCGTACGGAGTCTGTCCGGACTTCCGGACTCAATTTAGAACCTTAAAACCATAATAAAAAATCTAGAAGAATTACACATAATAGAGCTACTTCCCCTTTACATACCAAACTAATTTTCGTAGTCTGCACAGCTCTAATTACCCCGTGAAAATTCATCAAAGTTAAGTAATTTTAGAAAACGTAAATATTTCTATAAAACTTTAAAATTCATTTAAAAATATAAGAAAAATAGTAAAAATTCTGGGAAAATTTCCCAAGGTTCTTGAGTGACTTGACTTGATACTTATAAATTTTTCAGACCGTAAAAATAAGTTTTCTCCGTAAAATAAATTGTATTTGTGTAGGCATTCGCTCGTGACCAATTTCTTCATATTTTAAACTCCAATAAATTAAATAAAACCCTTTTTATAAAAAATAATAACGCCAATCTTGCACGCCGTAATAACTCCATTTACGTACTTAGGTGCCATACTAAACTTTAGGCTACCACACCGTCTGTTCTATTTCCTGGTGATCCACGCCATAACCTCCAGATTCCATACCATCCATTTCAACATCCTTGATAGGTGCAGGTGTATTTTCTCTAGTAGTATACTCTACTTCCTCCATATCTTCTGGATTCGCATACCTAGCGCCAGCCCTTCTTGGCCTATTAATTGTAGGTGGGGCCATTTTCTTATGCTTCGCCGTGAACATCTCCAATCGTGCTGCGGTAAGTGGCGCTGAAACCGCTCCTTCTTTTACTTTAAAATCTAACACCACGCAAGTAACTGCAAAGTTAACCAACTTTGCATCCTTGCTTTTCTCCTTATTTTCCGGCTCCTTGCCCTTGCTTGACCTGCTTTCCATAGACTTTTTATTAATATGATCAATGACCATGGCTCGCATCCCTCAATCTTTGTCTTTAATCGACTTGGTAACATCTTCCAACATAAGCGTAGTCCCATACTCGGAAACTACCTTTTCCTCTTTATCCTTTTGAAGCGCATTACACCTCATCCTTGTATGCCCCTCTTTATTACAATAAAAGCACATCATAGCGGAAAAACGCAAAGTTTGAGGAGAACTCTTGGGCCTAAACAATTCTTTTGCTTTTGCTGCTTCAACTATCTTCTTCTCCAACTCATCTATTCTTGCCATGACTGAATCTGGATCTTTAGAAGACGAGATCTGAGAAGGCAATCGTACGCCTGGCGCATCTTCCCCCATATCCTCATTATCCAGAGCCACCCTTGCTGCACGTTGCTCAACTTGACGCAACTTCATTTAAGCTTCCACTGCCATTTCTACTTCTTCTAATCTGGGGTACTTATAATTTCTGTCCCTCTTTTTAACCAAGGTTCCTTCGTTATCCAAGTGCCTTTTTGCCCAGTCTTCAACTTCTGGCGCTAACGCTTCACAAAACCAAGGTAACGACGCATTAACATCACTAAAATATTTGTTACTAACTAAATATTCTACTATCCGATGGAAGTCTTCCCTAAAACTTTTAAATTCCTTGGGGTCTCGAACACCTCCTCTAGCCTTGACCCTATTTACCAAAATATCCAGGTCCTTCATTGTATACCTAGTTTCCTCGGTAACCTTTGGCCATCTCTTGAGCATTTGTTCTTTTAGCGCTGACCAATTTCCCTCCTCATGCCCTTTTAGATCCTCTAAATTGTCTTTGCATCATCAGATACAAAGAATAGTACTTGTCGTACCATATCATATTTGGTTGCTCCATGAACTTCCGCTGCTTGTTCAAACCTGCGTAAAAACTTTTTGGTATTAATTCCCACAAAGCACAAGCTTTTGTCTTCACACCTAATAATCGTGGTTACGGTTTTTGGAAACAATGTCAAAGAATTGGGAGATTTAACCCTCTCCTGACATCCCCTAGATGTAGTCGCAGTAGGATCCATTCCCGAAATATCAAATCCAAGCAAAGATCACAAAGAAAAAAAACACACTCTTGGTTAATTAAACCTGACTGTTTTCACGATACAGCCCTACGCAATCCTCTGATAACGGCTACTGATCCACTTGTTGTAGACCCTACGAGTCTTCTGCTGAAGCGCTGGCTTGATTACGTCCTCTTGACAAAACCCTAAAAAACCAAACAATCTAATCAAAAACACTAGTTACAATTATGCCACTTTTGGGACACCAATTGTAGAATGTTCTAAAGTACTAAGCAGTAGACACAATGGGAGATGGGTTGGTTCTCCTTTTTAATTTATAAAAAGAAGCGCCTGCCACTCTTATTTTTAAAGACAGTGTAATAATGTGTAACCCTAATATTTGACTAGAAAGTTTATAAGTTGAGATGAGTTAAAGATAAGGAAACAAGCACTACTATCTGGATATTTCTATTCTTAACAAGCGCTATTATCCACAGCTACTCCCTCTTGAAGCGCTCTCTTTAAATTTGCCTTATTATAGTAATAAAATATCTCTAATAATAGTTAATCCCACTGAATCTATATATTCTCTCTATGTTGCGCTCTTTCACTATACTATATGAAATACACACACAGAGGCACAAACTCTAAAGACTCAGAAAATACCTTTTAATATTCTCTCAAACAATTAATCACAAAAGATCTAATATCTTATACTGGGTACTATGACTATAGCTACACGTATATCTCTATATTGATTTTTCTATGATCTGCTTTTTAAAATGACAACTAATGTGATTTTTCTTATTTTATTAACTAAATAGATAGATCGACCAGTTCTCTCCTTTTTCCCTACCTAATAGTCCTCCTTTTATATTCTTCCAGCACTCAAGACACAGTTCCCTAATGGATCTCCAGCGCTGACTCTAGCGCCACATTAGTAAAACAATAACTAATTTATTAGTATGCTACTTACACTGCTTTCAACAACTACAGCGCCTAAATCAGACCCTATAATTACTAACAATAGTATTAACTTGTTTCACTGATTCTCCACATATGCGCTTTTAACTATTCCTTGTTTTGTTTCAGCGCTAGTTCCAGGTTTGACTTATCCTAATGCTGCGTCTAGTTGCCTTAACTCTTGGGTAATTTTAAGATTGAGTCCCCACTCTCTTTGCTTTAATACTAGGTTCATAGTTATGACAGCTCGCTTTAACTAGTTAGCCTTCTTCATTACTTGTCTCAGTAAGTTTCCTAACTGGCCACGGTACAGTATACTATGCACTTGAGTTGTCCTTAAGCCATAACTCCTTCTTTAATGGGTAATGCACAATTATTGGAAAATCCAAATCCATATTGTTTAGCGCTTTATGGTCATAAATCAATAACACACAATTCCCCATTGTGCGGCACATCTCCCTACCAAATCCGAGCGCACAGACCCTCAATCTTTTTCCGCGCTTCCATTTCCTTTGTTCCTTAAAACACGCAAATACATATTATATTTTAATATTTCCTGCTGCGCTAACTCCCCTTTTTTCTTCCTGGACTACGCGTGCTGATTGGTCTAAAATCACGCTTCCTGCGAGGTGCATACCACACCATATTAAATGATCCAAAGAATGCTTCAATACAAGCATTAATTAAAACCCTTCCACCAAAGTACCAAAAAGCTTTGGAAAAAGGTAAATTTTCAATTTATGAAGGATATCTATATTATAGAAGAAAGTTGAGTAATGTCATTGTTATTCCTCCTTCTATGAAAGAAATCATCTTGAAAATTTGTCATGATGACATATTAGCTGGAAATTTTGATCTTGAAAAAACAATGATCAGAATTAATAACAATGCTTGGTGGGTTAATATGTCTGAAGACACAAAATTATATGTTGAGTCTTGTGATTCTTGCCAAAAATCAAAAAGATTAACTGGTAAAAGAGAAGGATTAATGCAACATATTGAACCTTCTGATGCACCATGGAAAATAATAAACATGGATTTTGTAACAGGATTACCTATTGCTGGTAAAGACATTTATAACTCTTGTTGGGTTATTGTGGACAGATTCACAAAAATGTGTAAATTTATCCCTACCCACAAGGATGGTTCCACTAAAGAATTAGCTTTCTTATGGTGGTCTCATATGTTTAATACTGCTGGTTTTCCTAAAGCCATAATCTCTGACAGAGAACCTAAATTTACTTCTGAATTTTGGATGTCTCTGATGGATGTTTGTGGTTGTGATCTGAAACCTTCTACTGCCCATCACCCTCAGACTGATGGTTTAGCTGAAAGAATGATTCAGACTTTAGAGGACATGATAAGAAGATATTTTGCCTTTGGCCTTGAGTATAAAGATAATGACAGATTCACTCATGATTGGGTTACCTTACTTCCTGGGTTAGAATTTGCTTATGATAGCACTGTTCATTCTGTTACTCAAAGAAAGCCTTTTGATCTCTGGCTTGGATATGTTCCAAATACTCCTGCCCGAATTCTCAATAACAAAATACCTAAATTGGATATACATCCTGGTGTAAAATCTTTTCTTAAAATGCAACAAATATGTAGAAATCATGCTCAAAAATGTATTGAAAAATCATTTGAATATGAGAAGAAAAGATGGGGCAAATCCCATAAAGAATACACTTTTAAAAAGGGTGATGAAGTGTTGATTTCTACAGTCCACTTCAACTTACAAGGTAATAAAAAATTGAAAGATCCATTTGTTGGTCCATTTGTTGTCAGAAGAATGATTGGAGATAATGCAATTGAGGTTATTCTGTATTCTCCATATGACAGAAAACATCCTGTTTTTCCAATATCTCTTTTGAAACCTTACACATCCAATAGTGATTTATTTCCAAAAAGAAGGGGAAGACCAAAGAAAACCCCAAATGAAATCACTGAAACAGCAGAAATTGAAAAAATTCTAAATGACAGAATAGTCACTGCTGAAAAAGGTACAGAATACTTATTGAGATTCAAGAATAAATCATCTGAATATGATTCTTGGATACCTGGGAAGGAGATATCTAATCTTCCTACTCTACTAAAAAAGTATAAAAAGAAAAAATAATAGCATTTTTTTATATTGTTTTTTTAGAGTGAGGGAGTGTCAGCCAGGCTACTAGACTTACTCGGTAAAATAATTAAGTATTTTAATGAGTTGAAGCCACGCCTTTCTTCTTAATAATAATTATTTATTTATTTACTTAAGTAGTACTTACAATTAACTAAGTTAAGCACAATAAGTAGTATAAATAAATAATATAAATAAAATGTCCCTTACAATTTTACTCCCTAACACCGTGCTCAAAAGTATATGTCAAAGGGAATAAAATTAATAATAAATTTATAATATAAAAACTTTAAAACAATTATATTACCTCAGTGAGAGATCTGTAATCCCGTGAAAGTAATATAATTGATTATTTATTGTGTAATAATTGTGACAGTCCAAGGAATTCAAACTTTGTTGATAATAAATTTGATGCCCTTGTTGACGTACTAATTTATTACATTCTTATGTCATTTATGTACTCCTCTTTCTTGTAATTCTTTTCTCTCACACTCACAGTAGATGGTGTAAATTCCTTATATTTTATACTCTCATATTTTGCCTATAAAAGGCCTCTGATTTTGTGCTTTTCAATCCATTCTTCTATCACCTTACTTTTATTACCACGTATTACAGCACAAAACTTATATTTTATATTTTATCACATTAGTATTTACAATAGCGTAATTCTAATCAATAGACTATAACAATATTAAAAATCTACCTCTTTTATTTGAGTAATAAATCACTTAGATTAAGAAATACGTACAAATCTTTGAGAGTCCATTAAAAACCTTTAAAATCCTTGAAAAACTCCATACCAAATCTTCTATATTAAAAGCATACCTTGACATTTTCTTTGATTAATCTACCTGAGGTCAAAAAAAAATGGGCCTCAAAGAATGGGAAAGAAATCATCCACTCTTGTTGAAAATTTATATTAAAAATGACATAAATTTAAAAAAAAAATTTAATATGCCTATGGAATCTGGCCAATATTTTCTTTCATTATTCATGAAAAATGGATATAAAATTTAGATGAAAAAAATATTTTTTTCATTAAATTTGAGCAATAATTTTTACTTTGTACTAATTATTTTTCATTTTATACATATTTCAATATTTCATTATGTGGAAGTGGATTGAAGTACACATATAGTATGGAAAGTTGAACCAGATAATATGTGTAAAAAAAGAGTTGAAGAAATATAAATATTTTTTGGAACTTAAGAAATCTATAATAATCAAAATAAAAATATTTTTAAGTGGCCATAAATTTGATATAAATTAATAAAAAAAAATTATCAGAACATATATTAAGAAATGAAATTGAAAAAATTAATAATGGTCTATTTTAAAGAAATGAGATAAACTTCTTTACTTTTATCATGCATCAGACCTGTATATAGCATCAAAAATTTGTAAAAAAGATGAGTTTAAGCCTACCCAGAATTATAACCAGGTTACAACAAGGTTAGTCCAAAATTCAAAAAAACGACTTGCCTACCAGTCCTCCTTTTTTCCCCCCTGTGTTAGAGACATTATTGTAGCTAGAACTGAAACCATCAGAGATAACTCTAGATTCATTAATATATGCAATGAGATATTATTAAGCCACAAGTATGAAACCAAGTATAACAATTACAGACAAAGTGTTGACGTGGTAAAACCTACTACAAGTAAATTGCCAGTGGAGAAGAAAAAACCTTCAGCTCCTCTTGTCCCTAAGAGACAGGAGAATAACACTTGTTACAAACGTAATGAACCTTGGGTAAAGGGTCACACATGTAAGAAAAGAATAAATGTTATTGCAACCTCACAGAATTCTGAACCAAGTAATCATGAAGATGAGAATGTGGAATCCAGTGAGGATTGCAAAAGTAACATATCTTACAGTGATGATGAAAATGAGATATTTGTATTAGAACAGGATATTATGTTCCTGAATGATGCTATACCTCATACAGACACATCTTTAACTTCCATTGAGGCAGCTGAAATAATTAAAGATGTAACTCATGATACTTAAAAAATAACACCTATCAGAGCACCTGTTATTACATGTGGAAAAAAAAGAATGCCATTCTTGACACTGGGGCTGCAGGTAGTGTAGTTTCAATTAAGACATTAATGAAACTTGATAGTAAGTACCAAGAAAAACTAGAACCTGTTCAAACAAAGAACTGGAGAGGTTTTGGTTCAGTATTAAATCCAATTGGAAAATACAAAACTGCTGTATTCTTTAAATATAATAATGGATATGTTAGAGCAGTCTGTGAATTTGTAGTAATGGATAATAAAAATTGTAGTGATTGGTTTATTATTGGCAATGATTTATTGACAAAATTTGGCATCAAACTAGATCCTGCAAACAGTTGCTTCACTATAGGCGTGAATGGTAAGAGAAAATTTAAAGTATGTTCTGAAAACTCAGTGTATGCCATTTCTCCTAAAGAAGAACAACTGCAAGGTGGAAGAACCACCACTGAAATGGTTGAGTTGGATAATGAAATCCAAAAGGCCTCTTTCAGTCCTCAACTCTCAAAAATTGAAGAAGAAAATATTTTGAGATTGATTAAATCATATCCTATGGCATTTGCTCATGGTTCAAATGAACTAGGATTGGTCAAAGACCATGAGATGAAAATCTCTTTAAGTTGTGATTTGGATAATATTCCTGGAAGCTTGAAAAAGAAACCTTACCCAGCTTCTCCTGAAAAAAGGAAAGATATTGAAGACAACATAAAAATGTTATTGGAAATGGGTATTGTTGAAAAAGTGGACACAACACCAAATTATTGTGTTATTTCACCAGTATTAATCTCTTATGAAAAAGATAAGGCAAGATTATGCGGTGATTATAGAGCTCTGAATACATACACTGTAGATGATATTTATCCTCTACTAAGGATAGCTTCTATCCATGCTACCTTACAAGAAGCAAAATATATTTCCTTTCTGGATGGAAACAAGGGTTACCACCAGTTTGTTTTAGAAAATAATTCTCAAAATTACTTATTAATAACCACACATATGGGTATATTTAAGTATGTGAGAATGCCATTTGGCCCAAAAAATGGGCCTTCAGTCTTCCAAAAATTAATGGATAGTGTTTTCCATCAGGAAATGGTTGAAGGATGACTTTTGGTCTATATTGATGACATCATAGTGTTTTCAAAAACATATGATGAACATTTAAATCACCTGGAAAGAGTCTTTTAAAAGATGGATGAAATAAAAATGACAATTGCATTAAAGAAATGTAAGTTTGGATTTCAATCCTTGAAAGTACTAGGACATATTGTATCTTGATTACAAATTTGTGTTGACCAGAATAAGGTGGCAGCAATTAAAAACATTGGTATACCTAAAAATGTAAAAGAGGTTCAAAGTTTTTTGGGTATGTGTGGATATTACAGACAGTACATTAAAAATTACCAATCCATTGCAGCTCCTTTAACAACATTAATCAGGAAAAATGAAGCTTTCATTTGGAATAATGAAAGACAACACACCTTTTATAAATTAAAGGAATTTTTAATGTCAGCTTCAATATTGGGACTTCCAGATTCCACCCTACCTTTTATCTTGTACACTGATGCAAGCTTCATAGGTTTAGGTGCTGCTTTACAGCAGAAACAGATAATAAATGGAAAATTATCTGAAGTAGTTATCTGTTATATATCCAGAACATTAAGAAAAACAGAATTGAGGTATGGTTCCACACAGCTAGAATGTTTAGCCGTGGTGTGGGCTTTTGAGAAACTTCATTACTATCTGGAAGACAAGAAGTTTGAGCTTATAACAGATTGCAGTGCAGTAAAATCATTACTAAACATAAAAACCCCTAATTGGCACATGTTTAGATGGCAACTAGCTGTACAAGAGTACAGAGGAAGAATGACAATCACTCACAGAGCAGGAACATTGCATTCTAATGTGGATTTATTATCCAGAAGCCCTTTTCCAAATGATTCAGACAACCCAGCTTATGTACCTGAAAATGAGGTTATACATATATTTGGAATTTATATAGTGGATTTAGAGGAAGAATTTATGCAAAATATATTGGAAAATTATTTATCTGATAAAGATTTGACCAAACTATCTACCATTCTAAATGATCCAACTAATGCCTCCATGAGTGCATTAATCAAAACCTTGCCTCCAAAGTATAGGAATGCGTTGTAAAAAGGTAAACTGTCAATTGAAGATGGATACATATATTACAGGAAAAAGTTAAGTAATGTAATAATGATACCACCTTCTATGAAAGAGTTAATGTTAAGTACTTGTCATGATGAAATCTTAGCTGGTCATTTTGATTTTAACAAAACATTAAACAGAGTTAAAAATACAGCCTGGTGGATAAACATGAAAGAAGATGTACAAAAATACATTGAAACATGTGACTCTTGTCAGAAATCTAAAAGATTGACTGGGAAGAGAGCTGGGTTGTTACAACAAATAGAGCAGCCAAAAGCTCCATGGGAAATTATAAACATGGATTTCATAACTGGCTTGCCATTAGCAGGAAAAGAAAGTTTCAATTCTTGCTGGGTAATAGTAGATAGATTAACAAAAATGTGTAAATTTATCCCTACCCATAAAGAGGTATCTGCTAAAGACTTGGCATTATTATGGTGGACTCAGATGATGAATACTGCTGGGTTCCCTAAAGCCATAATCTCTGACAGAGACCCTAAATTCACTTAAGAGTTCTGGACATCTTTGATGGAAGTATCAGGTTGTCAATTGAAATTGTCTACAGCACACCATCCACAAACTGATGGGCTGGCTGAGAGAATGATACAAACTCTAGAAGACATGATCAGAAGATATTGTGCCTTTGGATTAGAATACAAAGACAATGAGAAATTCACACATGACTGGGTAACATTAATTCCTGGCCTTGAATTTGCTTACAACAGCACAACTCATTCTGTAACAGAGAAGAAATCATTTGAACTCTGGCTGGGATATGTACCAAATACCCCAGTAAATAATTTAAATAAATTACCAAGGTTAGATATACACCCTGGTACTAAATCCTTTATTCATATGCAACAAATGTGTAGAAAGCATGCAGAAGAATGCATCCAAAAAGCATTTGAATATGAAAAGAAAAGGTGGGATAAATCTCATAAAGAATTTGAATTCAAAAAGGGAGATGAAGTCCTTATATCAACACTAAATTTTAACTTACAAGGTAATGTTAAATGAAAGGATCCCTTTGTTGAAACTTTTGTAGTAAGTAAAATGGTTGGTAATAATGCAGTGGAAGTCATATTATATGCTCCATATGATAGGAAACATCCAGTTTTCCCTATCTCATTATTGAAACCTTACCATGCAAATGATCCTGACTTATTTACAAAAAGAAGGGGAAGGCCTAAAAAGCAACCTGAAGAAATTTTTGAAAAAGCAGATATTGAAAAAATACTCAAGAAAAGAATCCTTACTAAAGAAAAAGGAACTGAGTATTTATTAAGATTTAAAGGGAAATCAAATGAATTTGATAAATAGATACCTGAAAAAGAAATTTCTAATTTATCCACCATTCTTAAAAAATTTAAACAGAAATAAATTTCTGTTCAACCAGCTGAGGGGTTAAAATACCAGTACTCATAATATTTTATTATGTTTTTTTTCTTTAAAGTATAATCTTAAATGCTACAGAATCAATCTGAATACCTGAAATTAAACAAATAAATAAATAAAAATGTATAACTTATCATTTTTTTTATTGTTTTTTTTGGGTGGGTGAGTGTCAGCCTGTATATTCCCAGGACTGAGTAAAAAGTAATTATAATTTATGTTAAACACATGAACTATACATGGGAATAATAATTAAGAGTACACAAATAGTATGCATAAGTAAATTTATGATAATATACAAAATATGCCATTATAACACCTTATATACACGCATATATCCACCTTTTATAAGTCTTAGGTACTTAATATTAAGTTGTGACATGTTAGGGTAAGCTTAAGAACCTTAAGTATAAGGCTACATAATTTTTAAGTACACTTAAAGCTGTTATTTTCACTGTTTTATGCAAAAAAACAAGAAATGCGCTTTATTTTACTTAAAAGTTGACTATATGCGCCATAAAATTGAGAATATGAAAAATGCGCTTTGACAGATCAATTTGTCTCATTTAGGACTATTGATTTGGCTATTTAAATTCATAAAAATAAAACTTTTCAAATTTGGTGTTTTTTATGCCAGAAATGGCTTCTGTGTACTGGCCACATACTGCCTGCTTTTTTCCCGTATGAATAGCTTCATTTTTAGCAAAGTTAGCTTTTTCAAACTATAATTACCCCACATTCTATGCCCACTGTGGGGAAAAACACTAAAATAGGTGACAGGCGCTTATTAGGGGGTGTCAGTTCTGGCAAATCCGCACTTAAATTAAGTGCGGATTTCAAACCAAATCAGCACTTACAAATCAGCACTTAAATTTTGCAAAAAATTAATTGATAATGCATTGACCTTGTTTATATGCACTAATTTCATTAATAACCTTACTCTTGGCGTCTTATTTCATCACCACCTTTAAATTTGCCTAAATTTAGTCAAGGATTTACCCGTGCAAGCGCATGCCAAGGACTGCATGTAGTTACCCCACATCTCACACTCTTTTTTGGGTTTTTGGGTGGTTTCTCAGTCAATATTGGGTATTTTTGAATGGGAATTTCACGTAGTATAATGTCAGGATTAACCCCATTATTTCTACAGTGAATCTCCCTTATTACTAAGCTATTATTTACCTTAAAAATTCCTTTTAGGCTTTGATATTATTGTTTACTATGCATATATTCTCTTTTTATCCTATTTCTTAATTTTGATGGATTTTACTTATTAATACAGGATTTTGGCAGTTATTACTCTTCTAATTATGTCAGGGATTACTGGGAATGTTTATGGGAATGTCTATTGGCTGTTTAGAGGTGTCATTAACTGTGTATTGGGTGATACATCAAGGGAATCATTGGGGAACTAATTGTGTATAAAAGGAGGAGGGTTTTTGGTTGTATTTCTTCATTCTTTATCATTTACAATTTAACCAATATAACCAAATAAATTACAATAAATATCAATTAGTACTTTCATAAGACTTTTGAATAGTATCTGAATTATAAAATCTATTTTTCTACCAACTACAAAGATTGTAAGCCATATATAAAAATAGTGAGAATTATATTACTGAGACCTTTAATTTTGATTATATTTTACTACTTGTTTGATTTATACTACAGTATTCATATAGGACCATTAAAATCTTCTAGACAACTGACCAATCAAGCTAGTTCACGTCTTTGTACTTGACTTCAGCCTGACACTTGTCCCCTTTCTTTAAGAGTATTTTTTCTTTCATCCCCAGACAATAATCATTCTTTGATTATGCTTCCCTAATGTTGCATAGTGGATTTCGATTTGATTGTATTGTCATCAAATTAAGTTTATGAGTTGTTAATATTAATTCATTGAAAATTTATTACACATTTTCTGGATTCTTGTAAGAAAATTCTTCCCCCTTCTGCAGATAAATGTTTTAACAATGTGATAAAATATCTTGAACTACACAATTTTTCCCTAGGGGGTAGGTAATAGTTAAATAAAATTCAGATAAAAACTCATCCCACCTAGCCTGATGTCTAGGTATTACTTTGGAAGACATAAAGTATTTCAAAGCTTTATGATTATTTAGAATTTGATAAGAACTATTTAGACTTAGATGAAAAGAACACCATCTATTAAGACAATGAAAAATAGCTAATAACTCTTTATCATTAATTACATAATTTAATTATTCTGCAATCAGTTTACATGATTCAAACCCAACAGGATGAAATCATTTTGTTTTAGGATTGAATTGGGATATTACCACTGCTATAGCATAATTTCTAGCATCTTTCTTGACAATTTTTGAGGCTTTATAATCAAAGTTTTGAATAATTGGAGCTGTGGTGAAGGCAGTTTTCAATGCTTTGAACTCTTTCTGTGCTATATCTGTGAAGTAAAAGGAAATATCCTTTTTAAGAAGAGAAGTAAGAATTTTTATGGGTTTAAAGTAATCTTTTATAAATCTTCTATATAAATTTTCGAAACCCAAAAATCTCTGTAAGGATTTTAGGTTGGTTGGCTATGGCCATTCCAAAAAATTTTTGAACCTTTTGATTATCCATGACTAAACCCTTAGTTGAAAATTTAAACCCCAAAAATTTCATAGATTTTAGGTGGAATTTGCACTTGGTGTTCTTGGTGTAGTGTCCTGGCTCTTGAAGTCAAGTAAGAGTCATTTTGACATGTTGAATATGTTTTTTGAGGAAATTTGAGAAGATTAAAATTTCATCTTTATAGACGACAACAAACCTTTAGACAGTATCTTGAAAGATATCATTGACAAAAGTTTGAGAAGTGGATGGTGCATTGCACAATCCAAAGGGCATTACTAAATATTCAAAACTACCAAATCTGGTATGCATTGCAGTTAAAGGTTGATGACCTTCTGAAATACATATAAGATTGTAAGTTCATCTGAGATCAATTTTAAAAAAGAAATTAGCACCATTACACAAGATAAGAAGTAATGACATAGGAGGAAATGAATATGCACCCTTCTTTGTCACTGCATTGAGTTTCTATAATCAACACATAACCTAAGATTTCCATCTTTTTTTTAACAAAAAGAGCTGGAGATCTGGTTGGAGATTTACTGGCTTGAATGAAACCTTTTTCTACATTCTCTGAAATGTATTCTTGAAGAACTTGAGATTCATCTTTTGAAAAAGAGTTGAAAAAACCTGCGATTTATACTGGACCTATTATCTCTATTTGATGATTGTAGGGTTGATGAGGAAGTAGCTTGTTGTCCTTATGGATTGAGCAAACATTGATGAAGTCATGATAGGCTTAAGGTAGAGTTTATTTTATGGCTTCAATATTGGTTTGGTCATCCTTCTCGGTTGTTTAACTCCCTATTGACCTGTATTGATGAATCAGAAATATACTTAGGACAAGGGGTGATCAATCCCTGTGACAAATTGATTTCATGATTCCAATTCCTGAAAAAATCATGGACAAGAATGGTATTGTCCATCCTTTGGGCACCCAAGACCATTAATTCCAACTAGAAGAAGGGAAAATTCAGAAATTTAAAAACCCATAAAACTCACTTACTAACCCAGTATTTGGGTTCCTCTGATTTGACCAGATAAATTGGAATTATGTTGATATCTACAAATGTCAGTTAAAGTTTTTTTGCAGAAGATAAACTGATAAATGAAATTGGAGCTCTAGAGTCTATAAGACAACTGAAGGGAATATCCTCCTTAAAAATCATTAGTCTCAGAAGGTTTTAGGAAGCTACAGTCCTTAGAACATAGAGGTTCTGTGCACTGGGAGATATAAAGTATTTTGCTTTGCACAAAAGTAAATTATTCACTAGATTTGTGAATTGGAACTGTTACCTTCTCTGTCCTTTAATTTAGCACATTCATCCAACTTGCGTTTGCCCCCAAAATACCTACACAACCCATTATCAGCTCTTTTTTTACTTTCAGCATCTTTTAATTCCCCTTTTTTATCCAATACCTTACTAATATTTTCTGGGGTCAAGCCTTTTCCTTACCATTTTCATTGGGTTTGGTTCAAGATGAAGATTGAGTTGGTCAAGGATGATCCAAAGAAGTTCCAGATTTGAATTTCAAACTGTGAGATTAATTGGAATGACAACTTTGTTGAAGATGGCCTTGGTGAATGCCATATAGTTCAAGAGTCCTATCCATTAGGTCTGTTAAGGTTGCCATTTTCTGACCATGAAAATTTAGTTGGTCAAGAATCCTTTAAGGAAGTCCCTTTTTTAAATGATACTTTAGGGCTGCATCATTCCAACCTACTTTAGTTTGTAAGACCTGAAGTTTGAACTATATTCAGAAGCTTTACCATTATTGTTCATTCATATAAATTTAATTCAATTTCTGCATTATTGGTTTCATTAGGGTCTCCAAATAACCTAAAGAGTTGATCTTTGAATTTTTCTCAATTGTTGATTAGCAAATTGGTTTCCGTCAACAAAAGCATGAGAAAATATGGCTCAAAATATTGAGATTCCTTCCCAGATAAAAAATGATGAGGCAGAAATTACCTTGGAGTATACTTTATTGAAGGTTCAAGGGTCATTGTGGAAAAATAATTTGCAGGTTTTCAAAAAAGGTCTCAATCTGTCAGGATGCTCCCTATAAAATTTGTCTGGGGATTTCATTGAGGGAGTTTTAAATTTTGAGTTTTCTAAAGGAGAAGGATTAGAAATGGATTTCACTATAAATTTAATGAAATCCTCCAATGAAGGAGTTAAACCAGGTTCAGAGTTTTGGCCCAAAGGGTTGGAAGCCGGGGAAGATGGTGATTTTTGCATTGTATCATTGCCTTTTTCCTCCTCACTAGAATCTTTGATATCCTGAAGGATATACTCTACAGATTGAATTTAATGTTCCCTTTCACTTAATTTGAGAGTTTCATGAGATTGAGTGCTGAAAATAGGTCAAGAAACTGTTGGCTTATCCTTGGTGCAAGCTCTAGTAGTGGCCCCCATAGAAGGAGTGCATTTAACGGGTTCCATTTAAACTTAGCCCCTAAAATACGTAGTAGTGCAAGTCAAATAATCAGAGCTATGGAGAATTACATTATACTGTCACCAGAGGGCCCACACACAAGGTTGAGGGTGTTCCTGAGTAAGTGAGAAAGGTAAGAGTAATTGAAAACTACTTCAAAGTACAGAGCATTATATTGAGGAAGTGATTCACAGATACATGGAAGATAAATTATCTGCTTTGAGGCAAGTTTGAGGTGAATAATAATGTATGCTAGAGTAACACTAAAATTCAAGTTATCTCACGAAGGGTTGAAACTTAATAATAAAAAGGAATTTAGGAGTTTTAAGAGTCTGAACAGAAATTGATAATTAAGAAAGGTAGGAAACAATAACTTCCTAATATAAGTAAACTACTATCACCACAATATTATAATTTAATTATAAGGAATTTCAAGCCAAATCCACCCAATTATATAGAAACTTTCACCTTGCATTGACCCCTTTAATTATCCGCCCTTAATTTACCACTGACCCTCCAATAGGACCCACAGATCCTTTAACCTTACTCCTATTCCCACTCACAGACCTTTAATTACCCTTAATCACACAATAAAACAGCATTAAAACTATACTATTGATCCAAGCACTAATAAACTGGGCATTTGCTTAAAGTTGAAAATTATAAGCAGATGATTAAATAATTTATATTTAATGTTTAGATAGCACAGTTACTAGTGTGTTTGAATAAAGACAAAAAAGGAGAAAAGCAGTTGCTAGATAGGTGATGCTTTCTACACTTAGAGCAGGATTTGTGTATTTATATATGAATTAAAAGATTGACTTTTGCTTCAAGTGTCACATAGCACATGACAGGAGAGGGTGGAAAACTTGTCTTTCCAATATTGTTTGCAAATGAAGATGACTTTTTCACAGAAGGTTTTATACGCTTTCAGAAACTTAGTCATATGTTGAGGATATGGGAAGGATCGTAAATTCCTCTGTGCCTTGTAGCAGGAATGTTTGAGGGGGTCCAAGATACTTCAGCTCCACCAATCCTGACTGTTAACTTTGTGACGGCAAACCTTGCACATATCCACTTAGTATCTCAATGCGAGATTGGTGCAACAAATGACATTCACAACTCAAGCAACTCAAGAGAAGAACAATTAAATTTTAAGCAAGACATAATCATTAAGAGAATAGAAAAAATCATAGATAAAAAGGTAAAAGTTATAAGGTGGCATGGGAAGATAAAAGACAAACATAACAGACTATGTAAGGCGATAAGAGACTATAGAAAGAAAAGGAGAGGGAGAAAAATAAAGTACTATCTACATTTCATGGATAAGATCCACTTTAGGATAGTTAAAAGAGGTGAGAGATTATTAAAGAGAAAAGTAACACATCAGCGAGAAAGTGTATTTAAAAGACAGAAAGCAGAAAGTAAAGTAATAGATGACCCAATAGTAACACTGCATTCTCAAACTATGAAATGCGTTAGAGTAAAAGCATACTTGCATAAGCATAGACATTTGACGACGGACATATATATAAGGAGGAGGATGTAGGGCATTAAGTAGAATAATAATTAATTTTTGGTAGATAATAAATTCATATTCTGTGTATATATATGATATTTGATAAATATATTTAATTTTAAAAACAATCAATTTAATACATTATCAGTACCGATAAGTAATCAATCGTTTAAATAACAAAGAGTATCCACTATATTACTATCAAGTTCTCACTACATCATAAACCCCGTATTACCTACTACTAATTCGCGAAAACAAGATGTCCGAACTGAACAATCACAGCACCGGTAGTAACAATCCTCGTTGCCTTCTTAATGAAAAAAACTATTTCGTCTGGTCAACAATAATGGAAGCCGAGTTAGATAATATCAAATGCTTGGATTTCATTCTTGGAAAACCCACCGACAAAATAGAAGAAAGAAAGAGGAAGGCGTACAACCTAATCATTCGAAGTTTGAATGACGACCATGTAGCTATGGCAGCGAGCGAGTTGTTTGGCGAAAAAAAGGGAGATGGAAAGATCGCCTGGGATTTGCTTAAAGATAAGTATGCTGGGGGTGATGCTCAAGGCAGACAAATGGCGTTCAATGAATTACTCACCACCGAATTCACCAATGTAGCCCAATATGTCAAGGATATTAGAACCATCAACAGCAAGATAAAGCTTACTGGTTTGAAAATCGACGATGAAGTTCTTTCCCTTCAAGTAATGCACAAGTTGCCCAAGGAGTAAGAGTCCTTTATCCGTATATTGATCCAAGGGGAAGAGGTCCTAGGTTTAGATGAGGTGTTAAAAAGGCTAGAGAAAGATAGTAAGCAATTCACTGTAAAAAAGGAAGAGAATGTGGCCATGAACACCATAACCACCGTCAAGAGAAGCATCAAGTGCTACAATTGTGGGAACATGGGGCATTCGGCTCGTGAATGCAAGAAGCCATGGACTAAATATAAATTTGCCCCACCGAGAAACGTATCAGTCGCCGAAAATAAGGAGGAGGAAGGCGAACATAAAAATGTGGCATTTATAGGCAAAAGGGTCGTTGAAACTTTCAAAGAGTCGCCAAATAAACGAGTAGCGGTGGACTACGAGCGAGAGATCTTTGGTGACAGTGATGAAGAATATCTGTATGGTAAAGGTGATGACAGTGATGCCGACTTCTTTGTTAGTAATCAAGAAATACCTATCTTTAGCTGTGTAGGTACTATTGAGACTAATATATGTCTGAATTCCAGTAATGCGTTGTTGCTTGATTCTGGAGCATCGGATCACATGTCCAATCAAAGAGAAAATTTTAGTAGGTTCCAAGAGTGCGAGGGTTCTGTAAATATTGGTGAAGTTGGGAGGAGCGTGAGTATTAAAGGGAAAGGTGAAGTAGAGTTATATTGTCCAGACAAGAGTAAAATCGTGTTCAGAAATGTATACTATGTCCCTGATTTACCCTATTGCTTGATTTCACAAGGGTTATTGTGGAAGAGAGGCGCACAAGTAGTTAAGAGTGAGAATAATAAGTTCCATGTGCAAATAAAAGACAGAAAAGTAATGAGCAGAGAAATGAGAAACAACTTACCTTTCTTACATCTTGAGAGAAGAGATATACACGCACAAGTTACCATAGAGGAGCACAGAAGGTTGGGGCATAATGGGAACGAAGTTGAGTGTGACACCTGCAAGCAAGGGAAGATGACTAGGAGACCATTTAAAAAAGAAAGAACCCGTACAGACAACCCGGGGGAGGAATTATCAATGGATATAATGGGTCCAATTACCCCAGAATCATTAGGGAGATCAAGATTTGTGTTAACAGTAGTGGATACAGCCTCAAGATATGTATGGGTGAAGTGTCTAAAGTATAAGAGTCAAACCGAGATAGCACTGAAAGGAATAGTGAATCTATTAAAAAGACAGAAAAACATAACAGTTAAAAGGATCATTAGTGACGGAGGAGGAGAGTTTGTAAATAAAAATATGGATCAGTGGTTACAGGAACTAGGAATCATACATTTAGTCACAACACCAAACACCCCCCAAAATAACGGAACCGCGGAAAGGATGAACAGGACAGTCATTGAGAAAGCCAGAACGATGATACTTGAGCATAAACTGCCAAAGGAATTATGGGAAGAGGCCATAACAATGGCCGCATATGTTTACAACCGAACAAATAAACACAATGCATTTAAAACCCTGTGGGGAGAAGAACCTAGAACAGAAAACATTAGGGAATTCGGAAGTGAAGTGTACTACAGTATACATCATTATAAAACAATAGGAAAGCTTGATGCGAGATGCAGAAAAGGACTGGTAGTAGGAATGGATGAGGGAGAAAGGAGTGTATACAGGATTTGGGACAAAGAGAAAAGAATCGTGATCAGATCAAGAGATATATCAACCGTAGGGGATAAAAGAGAAGTAAATAGATTCATACCGTTAAATCAAATTGAGCCAGTTGATTCCCAAGAGAAAAATGATGAAAAAGAAGAAAGAATAAGAGATGAAACGCAGGAGAGAAGAAAGATGATAAGGGAAAGGAAAGCCCCCGAGAGATATGGCAACTATCAAACCCATATTGCCAAACAAGTACCGCAAGAGTCGAATATTGAGGAAATAACTGATGAAGGAATAAATCTAGAAGCATTAGTCTTAGAAACATTTATCAGAGAGAATGTAATTATCCCTGACAGCTATCAGGAAGCAAAGAAATCGGGGGAATGGGTTAAATGGAAGGGAGCAATATTTGATGAATTCGACTCAATAGTTGAAAATGGAGTTTTTGAGATCATGCCTAAAGAAAATAAAGATAAAAATAAAACTACGATCACCACAAGGTGGGTGCTAAATAAAAAATTCAATGCTGAAGGTGAACTGCAAAGGTACAAGGCAAGATGTGTAGCGAGAGGCTTCAAACAAAAAGAAGGCATCGATTTTGAAGAGACATTTTCACCAACAGGAAGACTCAGCACCATGAGATTCATGTTAAACTATGCGGCACACACGAAACAAAAACCTAGGCAGGCAGACTTTGTCACTGCATACTTGAATTCCAAACTAAGTGATGAAGAAGCCGTATACATTAGTATACCAGAGGGATTCAGGGAATGGCTAAAGGAAACAAAACAGGAAACGTATAACAACCAATATAAAGATGACCTAATAGAAAACCCAAGTAAATACATTATAAAACTAAAGAAAACACTGTATGGACTAAAACAGGCAGCGAGGGGGTGGTATTTAACCATGACCAGCTGGTTCACTCAAAACGGATATCGGATCAGTGACGCAGATCCCTGCCTGTTTGTCCATACAGAAGGAGATCTGGCGTTTGCATGGGTAGATGACTTGATACTAGTAGGACCTAACAGCGATCGTGTGATCAACCAAATGAAAAATAACTTTAAAATAAAAGACCTAGGCGTAGTACAGCATGTCCTAGGGATAAAAGTTGTTTTAGAAGAAAATGGCGGAATTTTCCTATCTCAGGAACATTATATTAAAACTCTGGTACAAGAATATGGGCTAGAAGACGCAAAGATTAGTGGAACACCTATGCAGTCCAATTTGAAGTTAGAAACAGCCACAGACAAAGAACACGATGAATTTAAACAAGAAGGAAAAGACTATAGATCTGCCATAGGGTCACTAAATTATTTGTCTCAATGTACACGACCGGATATCTCCTATACCGTAGGAATACTCTCACAATTTTTGGAAAAACCTAATATAAATCACTGGATGGCGTTTAAAAGAGTATTAAGATATTTGAAAGGCACCCAAAGTTGGGGAATTAAATATTCAAATGAGGACGATGCTTTAAAAGGTTACGTGGATTCTGGATGGGCAGAGAATGAAATGAGGAAGTCCACTAGTGGATACGTGTTCATGATTAACAATGGGACGGTATCATGGCGAAGTAAAAAATTAGGAGCTGTAAGTACGTCCTCAGCTGAAGCTGAATATAGAGCGTATTTAGCAGCTGGACAGGAGGCAATATGGTGGAGGAAAATGTTCAGTGAAATTGGCAAAGAAATTAAAAGACCAACAATAATTGAATCTGATAACCAAAGTGCAATGAAAAATTCCAAGAACCCTGTTTTTCATTCACGAACTAAACACATTGAAACTCACTACAACTATGTAATGGATCTAATTAAGAACAAAGAAATATTTATCGATTATATTCCAACAAGCGAGATGGTAGCTGATATTTTTACCAAACCCTTAGATCGAGTCAAACACTTTAAATTCATGCGAAAGATGGGAATGGAAGACTATGAGATACTCAGTGGAAGGGGGGATGTTAACTTTGTGACGGCAAACCTTGCACATATCCACTTAGTATCTCAATGCAAGATTGGTGCAACAAATGACATTCACAACTCAAGCAACTCAAGAGAAGAACAATTAAATTTTAAGCAAGACATAATCATTAAGAGAATAGAAAAAATCATAGATAAAAAGGTAAAAGTTATAAGGTGGCATGGGAAGATAAAAGACAAACATAACAGACTATGTAAGGCGATAAGAGACTATAGAAAGAAAAGGAGAGGGAGAAAAATAAAGTACTATCTACATTTCATGGATAAGATCCACTTTAGGATAGTTAAAAGAGGTGAGAGATTATTAAAGAGAAAAGTAACACATCAGCGAGAAAGTGTATTTAAAAGACAGAAAGCAGAAAGTAAAGTAATAGATGACCCAATAGTAACACTGCATTCTCAAACTATGAAATGCGTTAGAGTAAAAGCATACTTGCATAAGCATAGACATTTGACGACGGACATATATATAAGGAGGAGGATGTAGGGCATTAAGTAGAATAATAATTAATTTTTGGTAGATAATAAATTCATATTCTGTGTATATATATGATATTTGATAAATATATTTAATTTTAAAAACAATCAATTTAATACTGACATGATGAATTGGGCTGCTGCAGTAGGAAAAATTAATCCATAAGCATAAATAAAAAAAGTGAAGATCTTTTCTGAAGCCAAATATATTTGAGAAGGGGAGAAAAAAGAGGTGGAGAGAGGAAGAAGAGTGGGATGAGATGAGAGAAGACTTATCAAGTTGCTTCCAATTATGGAAGGATGCTTGGGACAGAACTATGGGGTAGGGAAAAGGATTATTTTCTGGATAGATCAATTATCAGATAGGAAGGAGTTAGAACTTTCAAGGTCTGTATGACATTTAACACCCAGATTGGACATCATTACATTTGAAAAAACCAGATCAATCACTGAGGTAAAATTTCTGGAGTTACAGAACATGATTATTCCAGGTTTTGAGATGAGATTTAGACCAAGAATTTACATGGAGTTGAGAATTAGGGTGGACTCTGGGTGATTAGAAGTTTGGCATGCAGGATCTTCTCACAAATCATGGTGGATATTGCTGTCAAAGACAAAAAGAATGGGGAGGTTTTGGAGGGAAGGGAAAATGTGCAAGAGAGATTAAAATTAGACAGGGGGTTATAGATATTGACAAAGAAAAAAGGGGAAGGGGAGCTATTGTAGAGGAGAAGAGAGATGTCCAAGCACAGGCTAGGGAGGGGGGAGAAGCAATGTAGGGGTCATTAAAGATATAGTGAAAACAAAGAAAAGAACAATGAAAATTAATTTGAAATATAGAGAAAGTATTGGGACAATTAGGCAGTTCTGATATGGAAATATATTTGGAGGAATTGTGGGGGCATTCTAACTGATGAGGGAGGTGAAAGATGTGGGAAGATTGAGGATCTGACATGAGAAGGGAGAAAAGGGGAATGGTAGCCATTTTCAAAGGGTTGTCAGAGGAAAGAGAGTTTACGCATATGAAGCAGACTGGGGAATTAATTTTGGGAGCCTTACTTTCTTTTGATCTGTGTTGGCCTGGCCAGTTTGTGCATCAGGAGGGGGACAAGAGCAGTGAATTAAAAGGTGACCCTTTCCCCAGCACTTGTATCATGTGCTCTGTTCCCATTAACAGATTCAGTGTGTCAGACCTTTCTTTCACAGATAAAATGAAAAGGGAGGGATGGGGAAACAAGTAGGTCAGAATCATGTTTATATAAAAGGTGGAGGATGACTGATGAATGGTTTTCCCTGGCACTTCCTTCAGGCCTTCAGAGCCATGATACTTAGTAGAGTTATTTGAGGGTAGTGATTTTGTTTTGATCATCAAGGTTGATGTAAGTAGAGACTCCATGGGCTCCAAATGGGTGGTCTGGGGGCTTGAAAATCATATTGTTGGGGATCCATGATTTCCATGAATCAATGAGGGTAAGTTTTTCAGCTTCTGTAGCCAAAATCAGTTTGATATTTTTGGACTTTAGCCTTGCTATACCTTGAAGCCAAACCAGAAGAATAGGGGGAAAGGAAATTCTTAGTGGCTAAATAATTATTGAGTAGAGAGAGCAATTGGGGAGCGGTGAAATCTTTGAGGACTGGTGCGGTTGGGTTATCTTACTTTATTATGATAAAGGAGAGGCCACTGAAGAAAGGGGGAAGAGAGCACAAGGGTTGGAGAGAGTTTTGGGAAGAGGAATTGGAGGTAATTTGTGCAAAATATGGGCCTTTTTGAGATGGTCTGAGAGGTGAAGGAGAGGTGGAAGGAGGGGGGAGGCAGGCAAGGATTTCTTTAAATTTTTTGTCAAAATACCTTTTGGCTTGGGTGAGAGGGTCAGCAGGGCAGAGTTGCTTTTTGAGGAGGCGGATGAACGGGCATGTTGGGTTGAACATGGAAGGAGGTTGAAGAATATATGGCCTGAGGGTGGTTTTAAATGCCTTGATGTCAGTCATAGTGGAGGCATACATGTTGATGTGCATTCCCTTATAGAGGTGATCTTTATCCAAGTTAACCAAGGTGAGGAGGCAGTCCAATAGAGCCTTGGGGTTTTTGGCTCCATCTAAGCCCACCATGTGCAAGAAACTCAATGCCACATGATTGTTGTTTTTTGTGGGGGGAGGTTAGGAAGGCCAAATCCAAAGAATGTCTTTTTGGGGTTATGGACAGAGTCCTCAGGGGTTTAGGGGGAGTGAGTAGGGAAATGTGTGGAAGGAGGAGGAGGAAAAAGTGGGGTGGGGTCAATTGGGGGAATTATTGAAGGGGGGGAGGTCTGCAGGGGTGGGGACAGGTTCAAGAGGGGCTTAGGAAGGCTTCCAGAAAAGCTCTTGGTGGGAGTCTCTGACCTCCTCCAAAGAGTTTCTTGAGGTGACATAGGGAGGATGCCTGGTACTTGGAGAGGAGAAAAGGGACACATGGCACCTCTTCTTGGTGGCTAGATAAAGCCTTTGTTAAGGAGAGAACAGGACCAGGGCAGATAGTTGAGGAGGGGGGGATTCTTTGGTGATATGAGGAGGAACAGTAGGTGCAGGAGGAGGTGATTTATTTGTGTACAAATCTTGAGATGCATCAATTTCCATGTTATTTTTAATTGAAGAAGCCATGATAATTTGAGGCATCTCTCTTGGGGTTTTCATTACAGGGTGGCCAGGTATTACCAATTTTTTGAGTCCTCCCTTGCTGCAGTATGTGGCAATAATTAAACAAAAAGTTGTTTTTGAGACCTTAAAATTGACTGATACTTGGGTTTCCTAGGAGCCTGAGGCTGACATTTCTGAAATAAGGCCATACTCACCAGTTGAGAGTTTCTTCTTCAAGGAGTGGTGTGCCATGAGAGGCATCTAAAAGTGCAAAAATAAGGGATGGTATTTTAAGCTAAATAATAATAATAAAAATTAAAAAGTAAAAGAAAAATTTACCAAATGATTGAGTGAGAAACAAAGAACCAAGGAGAATTTTTTGATGGTGGTATAAAACATAGATCAAAAACTAAAAAAATGATGATTATGCATAAAAAGTGGCCAGAACATCTGTCCCTCCACTCTACAGTGTGAAGAAGGGTATAATTGTCAATTTTATACATACTTTTGATTTCTGCCACATCTTCATCTTTCTTTTGCTCAACCATCATCTCACCAATACACATGATAATGATATTGCATTTATTCTTTACCTACTTCTCTTTCATTTCTTAAGCTTTTTTTTCTTTAGCTTTAAAACTGGCTTATATTCAGGCTAATGAAAATTATGTTCATTTTTTTCCCTCATGGATCAGCTTCAACTTTTTTTAGGTCTACCAAACAGCTTCCCACACCCAAATGGACACCAAAAAAATAAATAAGAAAAGTACATGAATCAAAAACTTAGCTTTATCTGCTCCCCTAACATCATTGAAACATCAATTTCATCAAATTTTTATCCCTTGAAAAGTGCTGAGACACTGCCAAACATGCACTGGAAAGATGCATATGGTGGATTCCCTGCCATTTACATCAAAATTTCTTGTACTCTTGAACCTCAATTTTTTTTTAAATTCTTTCTTTGAGTTTGAGGTTATCAAGAAAGGGCTATCTAATGGTGAAGGTATGGTTTCTCTCACCTCATTGGTTTTCAAGTAGAAAAAAAATTTCATTTTCCAAAAGAAATTAATATAAAATAAAATGAATATTTTTTAAATTTTTTTTGTTTATGGGTGATGAATTGAGGTGGTCTACTTGACCAGAATTTTTTTTTGATACCATTGTAAATTTTATTGTGTGAGATATGTTACATTTAATTGTGATGATGATACCCTTAATCTCACTTTAAAACCACCATTCTAACTTTAAAAAACATAGAAAGAATGTCATATTTTAGGATAATATGCCTTCACCACAAGCCACTTCATCACCCCTCCCAATCTGGAAGGCAATTCTAATGAGAAAAATGGTCAAAAACACCCATTAAATTATTGACCAGTCAATTAACACACTTTCCATTGTTACCCACTCATGTATATACAATAATTGAAACCATCCTCATGTGTATACATCATGTCTATTCTTCATACATGATAACTCCATGGGAGTACAAGAATCTCTTTGGCACTATTCAGTATGCACAAATATTAGAATTTTTTTTTAAAGTAACCAGACTATTGAAAAAAAAATAAAACTTTTCCTCCATAATTTAACATCCTATACCCTTTTCACATACAGCACCAACCCTCTTGAATTTGTAAAAATTTTAGTATTACTTTTAGTTGTCTCCATATCACTTGTGTAAGTTCTTTTTTGAACAAAATTGATTAAAGTACATAAATATTTAATCAAGTGTCACTCATTAATCATTACCATGTCAAATAAATATAAAATATGTAAATAAGATTTCATACACAATTATATATATTTAATGAGCTCATTTATTTACCCTATAATACTATAACCTATCCTGATAATAATAGATAGTATACAAAAGGGGAAAAAATGATGAGTTAGATGTCTAGTTCAGTTTTGTGACCCTATTCCATTCCTAGGTGCATTTGTGGCAAACCATTTAATGTCACTTTTTGAGCCCTCATTATTTTTTAGCTTTGGAAGAGGATTAAGATGGTGTGGTGTGGGTATGCTTGTAAGAAAAGGGAAAAGGAGGTGCAAATAGAATTTTTTGATGAATCCATGAAGATGAGAGGACATGAGCCAAGGAGGTTTGAATGTCAGAAAATCAAAAAATAAGGTAGGATCAAGCAGGGTCACTACACAAATAAGACCCTGAGTTGTACCCTGAAACCAAAAACTGAACTAGACATCTTGTTTAGAAGTTTTTCCCCCTGTGCACATTGATTTCAATACTGATTCTTGTAAATATCCTTTTTCTGCTACATATTATCACCAGGTAAAGTGAAATAAACTATTAGTTACTCATTAACTTAATTACACTCATTAAAGTCATAGTTAACTTCAATATTATTTGGTGAGCTGGATGGAGATCACCCAACTGTAGGAAATACACCACCTTATTACCAATTGGGAAAGTGAATTAAACTAATAATTTTAAATTTTACTCAATTAGAATATCCACACCATCCATACCTAATTTGGAAATCCAAGTGAACTCCCCACTTTAAATTTAACTGATTTGGATGTTTCTTAAGTTGATTCAAATAAAATTTCCTCAATAATCTTAAACCATTGGTGGTCATTTTTAATTGACCGGCTCTCCACTTCAAATGAGGAATATTATTGGAAGGTGCTCCAATTCCACCCAGAAATCAAGCATTTTAAGGTGAGGGAGATAAATGTGTAATTAACTCATGGAGTGACCCACTTAGCCCTAGATTAGTATCAGGGTTTCCAGAGGAAACTACCACTGATGCTGCTAAAAAATCTGAAGCAAGAAAAAGTGGTGGTGTTTTATTTATAATAGACAAAATATCATATCATAACTCTTTCAAATATTAAATTAGATTTCATACATATAATATTTAAAAGTAGAAATATCAATTTGACTACGGTAATTCAAGCGTCAATTTCAGTATCTCTCCCTCATAAATTAAGAGACAGTAGTTGAATGGGAAAGTGCATATTCTCAAAAGATTATTGATAAAAATTTGTTTGTATCAACTTAAGAAACATCCAAATCAGGTAAGTTTAGAATGAGTGGTTTACTTGACTTACCAAATAAGGTATGGGTGGTTTGAATATCTAGATTAAGAAAAATTTAACATTATTAGTTCAATTAAATTTCCAAATTGGCAAAAAAGTGGTGTAATTCTAAAGGTTGGGTTCTCTTCATTCAGTTCACCTATTAGTTTTGAAATTTTTTCTACTCTGTATTATCATCAGGCTGAGATCTTTTGCATTCACTCTGTGTTGAATTATTTCAAATTCGGGTTGATTTTCCTCGCATCATATAATTCAAGTTGTTTTTTCATTTCATCCATTTTTTGACAGGTAGACTGTTCCACCTGCACCTTAATTAAGATGAGTAGAATTTTCCTCAAATACATAATTCTCAGCCAGGTTTATAGTTCCCTATGATCACTTAAAAGCTGGGTAAAGTGTTCCCTGCATCATTATAGAATCAGGTTGATTGTCTCCTGTAGCCTTTCTTTCAAATGGGTCAATTTTTTCATGTATTCAATTTCTGGGCTATCCTCTGGTACTTTTTTTGTCTGATAACACTTCCCAAACCTTAAATTCTAACCAAATTTAGAGTATATATCAAAATATTCTTGAATAATGTATTACATAGAGCTATTGAGTGACTATTAGATAGCACAGAATCTCAATAACCTTAAGAAACTTTAGAATTTATCTTATCCAAAAATTTATGATCCACCCAATAGAAATTCCTCCAACCAACTCATTGGAAAATACTATGTGAATGCATATAAGGATGGTAAAATAATACTGAAACCTGTGAAAAAATCCTCATCACCAACAAAATTTAATCACCCTACCACCAATTTGCATTTCTGAACAAAACTAAGTCAAAAAAATTCTATATCTGTTTGAAAAATTTGGCAATAATATCCCCTTCATTTTATTGAAGCAAGGAGCGGATATCACTAAATTTATCTAACTCATCAATTTTCCATGTCAAATTTGAAAATTTGGAAATCCCCACCCCTGAATTTTATTGAAGTAAGGGGTGAAAATCACCAAAATTTAATATAATTAAATAAATTAATAAATAAATAGATAAATACAAAATTCAAATTGACTAGTTTTAAAATGATGAAAGTTCCTCAAGCCAAATTGGAGACAAGTCTAGAAACTATTTTTGGGAATTTCCACAACTATTGGCTAGAGGAACCCCATGAAAAAAATTAATGTTATAATAATTACCATTTATACAAGAAAAGGTCATTGGCTCATCATTTTAGTTTTGTAAATTAAAATACCAGATTTATTTGTAAAAAATTTATGAAAGAATAAAAAATATTCAATGACTTTACAAATCCCCAACATTTTTTTAACTACCTAAAGGTTTGTAAATTTATTAATTTTACATTCTTTTTTACCTTGTTGATTTGTTGGACTAAATTTGGAATGATCTGATAGGAACAGTGGAAATGAGTGAAGGTTTAGACATATGAAAATGGCAAGAAAAAGAAAAAGTACACAGCTTGGTAAAAGATCAGAATAATAAGTAAAGAGAAAGATATTTTGAAGAATCTGTAAGGATAAATGAATGATTTAAACATTATGATATGCAATATTAAATAAACAAAAGTGAAATTGGGAAAAAAAGGCCCAACTTTAAAGGTCAATATCTCAGCAACCACTGAACCAAATTCATATTGGCTTGCTGGAAAACAAATATAGGCTTTGGAAGTATCTTCAGCTAAAAGGACAGTAGATTCAAATAAAACTAACCCTAATACTGACTCTGATTTTAAAAATTGCACAAAAACTTAAAAGTGATGACAAAACTTCCAACAAGAGTGAGATAAAAGCCTAGATAATTATCAGATAAGAGTTTCAGAAGCTATATTTTCTAATTTTTTAATATAAAAATATAAATTTAATTAAGTAAAATTTGGAAAAAAAGGCTCAACTTCAAAGTTCAAAATCTCAGCAACCATTGAACCTAATTCAAAACTGTTTATAGAAAATGAACAATAGGCTTCAGAAGAGTCTTCATTTAAAGGAAATGTGATTCAAATGAAAATAACCCTAATTTTTAATATAAAACATGAAAGAAAAAAAGTCAAATTGGGAAAAAAAGGCTAAACTTTAAAGTATAATATCTCAGCAAACACTGAACCAAATTCAAATCTGTTTATGGGAAATGAAAGATAGCCTTCAGGATAATCTTAATAAAAAGGATATTAGATTTGAATAAACCTAATGCTAATTCTGATTCTGATTTTTAAAATTTTACAAAAACTTGAAAAGTGGTAATAAAAATGACAAGATGAGGAGTTGAATAAGTCCACTGTTATCCAGATATGAGTCCTAAATATATTTAAGTATGAAAATTTCATATAAAGAGAGAGATATCATATATATATGAAAAAAAGTAGATAAAACTTACCTTGATTGAAAGGTAGGAAAAATAGTATGAGAAAGAGTGAAGTTGGAATTTGAGGTAAATTGAAAAGGGAGCAAGTGAAATTATCAAAGAATTTTCAATTAATGTGTTTCAATGAGATGGGAACAAAAAAAGTGAAATTGGGGAAAGGGGGTATAATGACCATGCCAAGGAGGTATGAAGAGTAGGATTATGGAGCTAAAAAAGAAGGAAAAGAGGGAGAGAAGAAATTTTTTTAATTTTATCTTTAAAGTAAAAAAATAAACACTTACTAAAAAAATTTAGATACAAAAAAACAAGAAAAAACAAAAAATAATAATTAGCAAATATATAAGTTGAAATGAAAAATGACTTACTTAGAGATATGATTTGAGAAAACAATTGACTTCAAATTTCTTTGAGGGATGAAAGAGGAGAGGAGGAAATGGATATGAGTGATGAAAGAAAAAAAGAATGACTGAAAAATTATGCAATTTCAGAAAGTATGTGATTTCATTTTTAGTTGATGAAGGAAAAAAAAATATAAAAAAAAAAAGGAAATTAAAAATAAAAGTCAATATGCAAACAAGAATAACCATTATTAGGAAACATTTCTGGGAATTCCTGAAAAATTGCCTAAAACTTGGTACAGATAGGTTAAGAAGTGGTTTGATGGTGTACTTGGGGGTATGAAGTACTTGAGCCTCTCTTTGAAGAAGGTAAAGTTTCCAGGTGGCTTTTGATAAAAAAAGAAAATCTTCTACAAGATCAGAATCAGAATCACAATCAGAGTCAAAGAGGAAATCATGAGCTGTGAAAGCTATTTCTTGATTTAGCTTATCATAATTTGAGAGTGAGGAAGGCATGGCTCTTATATGGTATAAAAATTTAAAATATGTACAATGTTTTGAGCTATAAGGTGTTATGCTGAAGAGTGCTGTCACAGGGGCGAAAAAAGTACCACATGACTGCAAGTGGTTTTTCAGGTACTATGTGAGGTACATGCAAAGTAACCTCTGAGTAACCTTTTTCATTCAGCTTCATTATGCATAAACCTCAAATTCTCAAGTTGCTCACCAGATACTAACTAGAGAAGAACTACAAAATATTGATTTATTATAATTAATAAAAAAACAGCACAGATACAGGCATAATTCTGGGAGAAAAAACTTTTTTACAGAAACTTAATCTTGTAAAACAATCATTATATTTAAAAACCCCTCATATTTTGGAATCAATTATGGCAAAAAAATGCATAAAAAACTTTCCAAAATGATAAAAATTTTAATGGATGCAATAGTAGATATGATAATACATTTTTACAATACATATTTTCCTAGTCTTCTTATGTATAGTTGAAATCCTTTCATAACAAATGCCTTATAATTATCATAGAGTGGAGTAAAGTAAAAAAGGAAATAAAAGATATTAAAATTAAGGCTACCAATTATTTTAATTTTTCAAAAAAATAATGAAACCATCCAGAAAATGCCTAGTGCTAATAAATAAAGTGAGGTTTCTTTTATCTGGTATTTTCTTAAAAAAATTAATATAATTTTTATGAATATTTTTGCCATAATTGAATTAAAAAATATTAAAAAACTATAAATCATAAGCTGAATAAAAAAAACCAATGAGTAATAATTATTGAACTCAAAAAAAAGGTGTCACTATATTTATTATTTGAATTTATATGATTCACTTAAGCCTAGTTTTTTATTTATAGCTCTATAATAATCATAGTAATATAAACAATCAAAAAATTACTTTAAGTATTAAAATTGTGAATATTACCATTATATTACAAAAAAAATACATTTATTGATATTATCAATATTATTTGCATTATTTAGGTATATCTCAAATATGTTTAAACACCAAGGGAAAAATTATGAGCTCCTAAAAGCAGGTTTGAATAAGTATCATATATTTTTCTGGGTTTTAATTCAGCCATAATCCATCTGGAAAGACTGCACACTCAAAAATGGGAATTCTAGCTTGCATTGCATTAAATAATATTTATTCTTGAGTCAAAAATGAATTTAAGGATGGAGACCTACTAACAAGTGCCAGGTAAACTTTTTAGGTGATAACAGGTATATTTTAATAATTAATATTTTCTACATTCATTTTACTAATATATTTTCACTTATTACCATTTACTAAACTTATTTTTTTTATTATCATTAATATTTTTAATGTACTTACATTTACATTAATATTAATATTATATTAATATTAATAATAATATTAATAATAGTAATAATAGTAATGATAATAGTAATAGTAATAGTAATAGTAATAATAATAATAATAATAATAATAATAATAATAATATTATTATTATTATTATTACAATTCTTCTTATTATTACTCTTATTGTTACTATTATTATTATTATTATTATTATTATTATTATTATTATTATTATTATTATTATTATTATTATTATTATTATTATTAGTCTTATTAATTTTATTTTTAATCTTATTATTTTTATTATTACTATTACTATTATTAATACTATTATATATATTATTATTATTTTAATAATAATAATAATAATAATAATAATAATAATAATAATAATTTATTTAAAAATGTTTTAAATATATGTTAAAGGGTTTTAAAGAAGCTGTGTGAAAGGGAATTTTTAAACATGGTGAGGTTTTTAAAAAATCTTAGATTGTAAAGAGTGACATCAAAAAATGGTGAAAAGTTGTAAAATAAAGTGACTCAGAACCAATTCTTGGGAGATGAAGGGGGTGCACTGGGGGGTGCTGGCAGTGGCACCCCCAGTCACAGGTTATTGGTGTAATTAAAAGCCTTGGGTGTTCAAAAGAGAGACAGCCTGATTATGAAATTAAGTCCCATTTTACTTCAATTATATAGTGCTATTTAAAACTTATTTAATATTTCTTAGTTGTGATTTGTAAATTGATGATCATTGAGAGTATTCCACTGGATTCAGACTTGTCCATGAACTAAAAAGCCCCTTAAAAAATAATATTTTTATATTTTTTGTTTTTATCTTCACTCAATTTTCTGTATTGTTTTTTATATTGCACAAGTCAAAGTAAAATTTACCTTGAATTATTGAATTTTTTGCAGTGTTATTAATAATTTGGGCATGAAATTTCACTTAAGCAGGTTTGGAGAAATTTATGTGCCTCTGTTTTCTTTTGCAATTTTGGAGACAGACCACTCTTTCAAAACTTTATTTTCTGTTTTTGGTAAGGCAGGGTAGTCCATGCCATGGTTATAAAATGAAAATAGGGAAGGGAACAGTGAGATGTGCATGAGTTTACATATGCAAACTCAGCACTAAATAGTTTGAATACTTTTGATTTAACTACAGTCTTAGATTATTATCTCTTTAAAAATTTAAAAAACTTGAATTTATAATAAAAGAAAAATATTATTCTATCTTTACCCCTAATAGCAATATCAAATAGAATAATATATTCTTAATTATATTTAAATTAAAATAATGATTTTTTGAATAAAATAAATTAAAATAGTCATAATAAGATGTATAAGATTAATCATAATAATAAATAATTTTTCTAGATATCATAGGAAGATAAAAATACAAGATAATAAATAATAGGAATGAATATAGAAAATAAGAGTCAAAATAGAAATATTTTTAAAAATAAAAAAGGAAAAAGAAGTTAATTATTATAATATGAATTATGATAAATTTTTTGTACAAAATCTTAGCAATAATCTTAATTTTAACTTTAGAGATGTGAATTTAATACCAATATTATTAATATATATTTTTTCAATATTCTATGAAATAATCTTTATCTTACTTATATTCATTTTAATATTAATTATTATATTAAATAAAATATCAATTCTATCAATGAAAGATTTATTGAATTGAAAGGTATGAAGAATTACTGTAAATTTGAAAGCAAAAGTTCAGAAGTTAGGTGGTGGGATTTCAGAAAAGAAGGTTTTTGTGAACATATATAGTTTTTGTCAGCCTGTATATCTCCAGGACTGAGTAAAAAGTGATTATAAGTTATTTTAAACACATGAACTATACATGGGAATAATAAATAAGAGTACACAAATAGTATACATAAGTAAAATTATGATAATACACAAAAAATGCCATTATAACACCTTATATACACGCATATATCCACCTTTTATAGGTCTTATGTACTTAATATTAAGTTGGAATATGTTTGGGTAATTTTAAGAACCTTAAGTATAAGGCTACATAATTTTTAAGTACACTTAAAGCTGTTATATTCATTGTTTTATGCAAAAAACAAGAAATGCGCTTTATTTCACTTAAAAGTTGACTATATGCGCTATAAAATTGAGAATATCAAAATTGCGCTTTGACAGATCAATTGGGCTCATTTAGAACTATTGATTTGGCTATTTAAATGCATAAAAATAACACTTTTCAAATTTGGTGTTTTTTATGCCAGAAATGGCTTCTGTGTACTGGCCACATACTGCCTGCTTTTTTCCCGTGTGAATAGCTTCATTTTTAGCAAAGTTAGCTTTTTCACACTATAATTACCCCACATTCTACGCCCACTGTGGGGAAACACACTAAAATAGGCGACAGGCGCTTATTTAGTGTCCTAGCTTAATTAATAATGCATTGACCTTGTTTATATGCACTAATTTCATTAATAACCTCACTCTTGGCACTTTATTTCATCAACACTCTTAAATTCGCCTAATTTTAGTCAAGGATTTACCCGTGCAAGAGCCTTCCAAGAACTGCATGTAGTTACCCCACATCTCACGCTCTTTTTTAAGTTTTTGGGTGGTTTCTCAGTCAATTTTGGTTATTTTTGAATGGGAATTTCACGTAGTATAATGTCAGGATTAGCCCCATTATTTCTACAGTCAATCCCCCTTATTATTAAGCTATTATTAACCTTAAATAGTCTCCTTTAGTCCTTAATATTATTGTTTTATACGCATATACTCTCTTTTTGTCTTTTTCTTTAATTTTGATGGATTTCCCTTATTATTTCAGGATTTTGGCGGTTATTACTCTTCTAATTATGTCATGGGTCACTGGGAATGTTGATGGGAATGTCTATTAGTTGTTTAGAGGCGTTATTAACTGTGTATTGGGTGGTACATCAAGGAAATCATTGGGGAACTCAGTGTGTATAAAAGGAGGAGGTTTTTGGGTTGTATTTCTTCATTCCTTATCATTACAATTTAACCAATATAACCAAACCAATTACAATACATATCAATTAGTACTTTTATAAGACTTTTGAATAAGTATCTGAATTTATATAATCTATTTTTCTACCAACTATAAAGATTGTAAGCCATATATAAGAATAGTGAGAATTATATTACTGAGACCTTTATATTTGATTATATTTTACAACTTAGTGGATTAAATCTACAGTATTCATATAGGACCATTAAAATCTTCTAGACAACTGACTATTCAAGCTAGTTCACGTCCTTGTACTTGACCTTAGCCTGACAATTGGGGACCTTTCCTCAAGAATTCTGTTATAATCCTGTAAGTGAAATTTTCAAAAGAAGGTGCACGTAAATAATATCGCTATAGAAATATTTGGATAATTACAACAGGTTGGGGTCACTTATATAGTGATTTCAGAAAAAGAAGCCCTGTTATATAATAAAATTGTGATATTGAATCATCAATTTTACCACTAATTTAACATATAATTGTTCTTAGTGGGAGTCTGTCAATAGACCAATTAAATTTGTGATCTTTGCAGATAATAACCAATTAAACTGATTAATTGTTTTCTTTTAACAGGACTCTTAATCTTTTCTTTTATTGGTTTTTAAAATTCATTAAATATTTAGAAAGAATCATACTGACAGTTGTTTTCTTTTGAATATAAAAACACAGCTACATATTGTAGACCAGTTAAATCAAGTGACCACATAAAAGCATATTTGACTTTTGGCACTTAAATATTCACTTCATACCAATAAGTAAGCAATAAAATTGTCTTCAGTGGTATTGATAAATACTGATAAAACTCCTTTTTGAAGTTTTCATATCTAAACTTTCAATTCTCTAAAATTCCACGTAAAAATGTGTGACAACAATGACATTGTAAGTAATAAGGTAAAACCTTATAACTTAAGACCTAGAGCTGAAAGACCTGTTACAGGACATTCAAATGGAGGGCCAGGACTCTCCCATAATCAACAACACTCCGTCAATGTCTCTGGAGGAAAGGGAAAAGCTTTTAAAGCAGGTTTCAATAAAGAAAACAAAAAATACTTTACAAGAACAAGTTCACTCCCTATCCACCCTACTGAACACCTTTACAATAAGAGTCAACAATATAGTGGACCAGATCAACAATCTGGAAAAGAGAGCAGCTCAAGGTTTCATAGAAGTCAACCAAGCTCTAGTGGACATAAAGACTCAACCACCAACAGTGGCACCCAACAATTCCATAGCAACACCTCCAGCCCAAGAGGAGGACCAAAAAATTACAGTAAGCAAATGGAAATGGGATTGGTACGCCCAAAACTACAACAATCCTCAACAGCAGGGCTCCAGCAGTCACCCTTACAGGGGAAAGCCAAGGAGAGGCAGGGGAAGTGGGATAAGACCTTGGTAAGTCATCCAACTTCTTATGATCAATTATATCAACCTGAAAATAAATTACTTATAGGTAATGAGATTGATAAGGAAATATTGGATATTATTGATAAGGATTTAAAGGATTATTCATTTGAACAGAATATGTTGAACTTGTCTTTACATGAGGACAATGTAAATAGTTTTATTGATCACCAGGAAAATACTATTAATATAAAAATGGAATCAAATGAATTAAATCTTGACCCTGATAATGAGTCTTCTGAATTGGACACGGAAAAAATAGAATATTTTTTAAAAGAGAATCCAATGGAATCAAAAATAATAAGTAAATTATTATTGAGAATTGAAAAATTGGAAGAGTTCTCAAAAGAGTCAAACATTAATACAGAAAATGTATTATTACAGCTAACACAATCATTGAGTACCACAGCCAATAAATTAAAAATTATTGAAAATTCAAATAATGAATTAATCAATGAGAATAAAAGATTAAAATCTGAGATTAGAAATTTAGAAAGTAAATTAGAACACTCTCAGAATATTATGGCTACCATAGAGGGACGTGTAAAATTGTCTTTTTCAAATGTAAATGATACTTTAACTCATGTACCTGTAACAAAAGATAGGTTACAAAGAGTAGAAATTGAAGTAGCTAACATTTTGAAAAATACTGAAACAATAAAGGATAATACCTCTTATGTAGAAAGAGTACCAGTTTTTATGAAACACTCTGATGATAAACCAATGATGGAACATGAACATAGTGTCATGGGCTCTGAGAATATAAAATCAGTAAAAGATGAAATAAATGATCATCTTTCTAAAGTAAGTGAATTACTCAATATTCCTCAGGTTAGGGAAGCAAAAACTAGCCAAAAGAACTGGCCTAAGTTAGATCAGTACCCTTCTTTTGAAAGGGATTCAAAATCTGATTGGCAACAATTCATACAAAGAATTGATAACTTAAAATTTTCATACAAATTACCTGATGAAGAAATTACTTCAAAGTTAATATCTTTATTTACAGATGTGGCCTTATTATGGTTTGAATCTGTATTGAGTGAGGGAATTAATTACTCCTGGAATGAATGGAAGGCACTAATTGAAAGGCAATTTGGTGGCCCAAAATTTAGAATCACTCAACAAAGACTGTATGAAAGGGCCAGATATAATCCAAATGCTGGAGATAAACCCATGGTCTTCTTAATGAATTTAATAAAAATCATGAAAGCTATGGATCCAAAAATGGATTATGAAGAGTGGAAAGAAAAAATAATATACAAGTTGCCTATATCAGTTAGAGACATTATTGTAGCTAGAACTGAAACTGTCAGAGACACCTCTGGATTCATTAATATATGCAATGAGATATTATTAAACCACAAGTATGAAACCAAGTATAGTAATTACAGACAAAGTGTTGAAGTGGTAAAACCTACTACAAGTAAGTTACCAGTGGAAAAGAAAAAACCTTCAGCTCCCCTTGTCCCTAAGAGACAAGAAAATAACACTTGTTACAAATGTAATGAACCTTGGGTTAAAGGTCACACGTGTAAGAAAAGAATAAATGTTATTGAAACCTCACAGAATTCTGAACCTAGTAAACATGAAGATGAGAATGTGGAATCCAGTGAGGATTGCAAGAGTAACATATCTTATAGTGATGATGAAAATGAGATATTTGTATTAGAACAGGATATAATGTTCCTGAATGATGCTATACCTCATACAGACACATCTTTAACTTCCATAGAGGAAGCTGAAATAATTAAAGATGTATCTCATGATACTTACAAAATAACACCTATCAGAGCACCTATTATCATATGTGGAAAAGAAATGAATGCCATTCTTGACACTGGGGCTGCAGGTAGTGTAGTTTCACTTAATGCATTAATGAAACTTGATAGTAAGTACCATAAAAAACTAGAACCTGTTCAGACAAAGAACTGGAGGGGTTTTGGTTCAGTATTAAATCCAATTGGCAAATACAAAACTGCTGTATTCTTTAAATATAATAATGGATATGTTAGAGCAGTTTGTGAATTTGTAGTAATGGATAATAATAATTGTAGTGATTGGTTTATTATTGGCAATGATTTATTGACAAAATTTGGCATTAAACTAGATCCTGCAAACAGTTGTTTCACCATAGGGGTGAATGGTAAAAGGAAATTCAAAATATGTTCTGAAAATTCAGTATATGCCATTTCTCCTAGAGAAGAACAACTGCAAGGTGGAAGAACCACCAATGAAGTGGGTGAATTGGAAAATGAAATCCAAAAAGCCTCTTTCAGTCCTCAACTCTCAAAAATTGAACAAGAAGACATTTTGAGATTGATTAAATCATATCCTATGGCATTTGCTCATGGATCAAATGAACTAGGATTGGTCAAAGACCATGAGATGAAAATCTCTCTAAGCTGTGATCTGGATAATATTCCTGGCAGCTTAAAAAAAAGAAACCTTACCCAGCATCTCCTGCAAAAAGGAAAGATATTGAAGACAATATAAAATTGTTGTTGGAAATGGGTATTGTTGGAAAAGTGGACACAACACCTAAGTATTGTGTCATTTCACCAGTTTTAATCTCTTATGAAAAAGATAAGGCAAGATTATGCGGTGATTATAGAGCTCTGAATACATATACAGTAGATGATATTTACCCTCTACCAAGGATAGCTTCTATCCATGCTACCTTACAAGGAGCCAAATATATTTCCTGTCTGGATGGGAACAAGGGTTACCACCAGATTCCTGTGGAAAGAAATTCTCAAAATTACTTATTAATAACCACACATATGGGTATATATAAGTATGTGAGAATGCCATTTGGCCCAAAGAATGCCCCTTCAGTCTTCCAAAAATTGATGGATAGTGTTTTTCATCAGGAAATGGTTGAAGGATGGTTATTGGTCTATATTGATGACATCATAGTGTTTTCAAAGACATATGATGAACATTTAAGTCACCTGAGAAGAGTCTTTCAAAAAATGGATGAAATTAATATGACTATTGCATTAAAGAAATGTAAGTTTGGATTTCAATCCTTGAAAGTACTTGGACATGTTGTATCTGGATTACAAATTTGTGTTGACCAGAATAAAGTGGCAGCAATTAAAAACATTGGGATACCTAAAAATGTAAAAGAGGTTCAAAGTTTTTTGGGTATGTGTGGATATTATAGACAATATATTAAAAATTACCAATCCATTGCAGCCCCTTTAACAACATTAATCAGGAAGAATGAAGCTTTCATTTGGAATAATGAAAGACAACACGCCTTTAATAAATTAAAGGAATGTTTAATGTCAGCTCCAATATTAGGACTGCCAGATTTCACCCTACCTTTTATCTTGTACACTGATGCAAGTTTCATAGGTTTGGGTGCTGCTTTACAGCAGAAACAGATAATAAATGGAAAATTATCTGAAGTAGTTATCTGTTATATATCCAGAACCTTAAGAAAAACAGAATTAAGGTATGGTGCCACACAGCTAGAATGTTTAGCCGTGGTGTGGGCTTTGGAGAAACTTCATTACTATCTGGAAGACCAGAAGTTTGAACTTATAACAGATTGCAGTGCAGTAAAATCATTACTAAACATGAAAACACCTAATAGGCACATGTTTAGATGGCAACTAGCTGTACAAGAGTACAGAGGAAGAATGACAATCACTCACAGAGCAGGAACATTGCATTCAAATGTGGATTTATTATCCAGAAGTCCTTTGCCAAATGATGCTGACAACCCAGCTTATGTACCTGAAAATGAGGTTATACATATATTTGGGATTTATATAGTGGATTTAGAAGAAGAGTTTATGCAAACTATATTGGAAAATTATTCATCTGATAAAGAATTGTCTAAACTATCTACCATTCTTAATGATCCAACAAATGCCTCCATGAGTGCATTAATTAAAACCTTGCCTCCAAAGTATAAAAATGCGTTGGAAAAAGGTAAACTATCAATTGAAGATGGATATATATATTACAGGAAAAAGTTAAGCAATTTAATATTAATACCACCTTCTATGAAAGAGTTAATGTTGAGTACTTGTCATGATGACATCTTAGCTGGTCATTTTGACTTTAACAAAACATTAACCAGAGTTAAAAATACAGCCTGGTGGATAAACATGAAAGAGGATGTACAAAAATACATTGAAACATGTGACTCTTGTCAGAAATCTAAAAGATTAACGGGGAAGAGAGCTGGGTTGTTACAACAAATAGAGCAGCCAAAAGCTCCATGGGAAATTATAAACATGGATTTTGTAACTGGCTTGCCATTAGCAGGAAAAGAAAGTTTCAATTCTTGCTGGGTAATAGTGGATAGATTAACAAAAATGTGTAAGTTTATCCCTACCCATAAATAGGTATCTGCTAAAGACTTGGCGTTACTATGGTGGACTCAGATGATGAATACTGCTGGGTTCCCCAAAGCCATAATCTCTGACAGAGATCCTAAATTTACTTCAGAGTTCTGGACATCTTTGATGGAAGTATCAGGTTGTCAATTAAAATTGTCTACAGCACACCATCCACAAACTGATGGGCTGGCTGAGAGGATGATACAAACTCTAGAAGACATGATCAGAAGATATTGTGCCTTTGGATTAGAATACAAAGACAGTGAGAAATTCACACATGACTGGGTAACATTAATTCCTGGCCTTGAATTTGCTTATAACAGCACAACTCATTCTGTAACAGAGAAGAAACCATTTGAACTCTGGCTGGGATATGTACCAAATACCCCAGTAAATCTTTTAAATAAACTACCAAGGTTGGATATACACCCTGGCACTAAATCCTTTATTCATATGCAACAAATGTGTAGAAAGCATGCAGAAGAATGCATCCAAAAAGCATTTGAATATGAAAAGAAAAGGTGGGACAAATCTCATAAAGAATTTGAATTTAAAAAGGGAGATGAAGTCCTCATATCAACACTACATTTTAACTTACAAGGTAATGTTAAATTAAAGGATCCCTTTGTAGGACCTTTTGTAGTAAATAAAATGGTTGTGAATAATGCAGTGGAAGTCATATTATATGCTCCATATGATAGGAAACATCCAGTTTTCCCTATCTCATTATTGAAACCTTACCATGCAAATGATCCTGACTTATTTCCAAAAAGAAGGGGAAGGCCTAAAAAGCAACCTGAAGAAATTGTGGAAAAAGCAGAGATTGAAAAAATACTCAAGAAAAGAATCCTTACTAAAGAAAAAGGAACTGAGTATTTACTAAGATTTAAAGGGAAATCAAATGAATTTGATAAAGGAATACCTGAAAAAGAAATTTCTAATTTATCCACCCTTCTTAAAAAATTTAAACAGAAATAAATTTCTGTTCAACCAGCTGAGGGGTTAAAAAACCAGTACTCATAATATTTTATTATGTTTTATTTCTTTAAAGTTGAATCTTTAATGCTACAGATTTATTCTGAATACCTGAAAATTACAAATTAAATAAAATAAAATGTATAACTTATCATTTTTTTTATTGTTTTTTTTGGGTGGGCGAGTGTCAGCCTGTATATCTCCAGGACTGAGTAAAAAGTGATTATAAGTTATTTTAAACACATGAACTATACATGGGAATAATAAATAAGAGTACACAAATAGTATACATAAGTAAAATTATGATAATACACAAAAAATGCCATTATAACACCTTATATACACGCATATATCCACCTTTTATAGGTCTTATGTACTTAATATTAAGTTGGAATATGTTAGGGTAATCTTAAGAACCTTAAGTATAAGGCTGCATAATTTTTAAGTACACTTAAAGCTGTTATATTCATTGTTTTATGCAAAAAACAAGAAATGCGCTTTATTTCACTTAAAAGTTGACTATATGCGCTATAAAATTGAGAATATCAAAATTGCGCTTTGACAGATCAATTGGGCTCATTTAGAACTATTGATTTGGCTATTTAAATGCATAAAAATAACACTTTTCAAATTTGGTGTTTTTTATGCCAGAAATGGCTTCTGTGTACTGGCCACATACTGCCTGCTTTTTTCCCGTGTGAATAGCTTCATTTTTAGCAAAGTTAGCTTTTTCACACTATAATTACCCCACATTCTACGCCCACTGTGGGGAAACACACTAAAATAGGCGACAGGCGCTTATTTAGTGTCCTAGCTTAATTAATAATGCATTGACCTTGTTTATATGCACTAATTTCATTAATAACCTCACTCTTGGCACTTTATTTCATCAACACTCTTAAATTCGCCTAATTTTAGTCAAGGATTTACCCGTGCAAGAGCCTTCCAAGAACTGCATGTAGTTACCCCACATCTCACGCTCTTTTTTAAGTTTTTGGGTGGTTTCTCAGTCAATTTTGGTTATTTTTGAATGGGAATTTCACGTAGTATAATGTCAGGATTAGCCCCATTATTTCTACAGTCAATCCCCCTTATTATTAAGCTATTATTAACCTTAAAAAGTCTCCTTTAGTCCTTAATATTATTGTTTTATACGCATATACTCTCTTTTTGTCTTTTTCTTTAATTTTGATGGATTTCCCTTATTATTTCAGGATTTTGGCGGTTATTACTCTTCTAATTATGTCATGGGTCACTGGGAATGTTGATGGGAATGTCTATTAGTTGTTTAGAGGCGTTATTAACTGTGTATTGGGTGGTACATCAAGGAAATCATTGGGGAACTCAGTGTGTATAAAAGGAGGAGGTTTTTGGGTTGTATTTCTTCATTCCTTATCATTACAATTTAACCAATATAACCAAACCAATTACAATACATATCAATTAGTACTTTTATAAGACTTTTGAATAAGTATCTGAATTTATATAATCTATTTTTCTACCAACTATAAAGATTGTAAGCCATATATAAGAATAGTGAGAATTATATTACTGAGACCTTTATATTTGATTATATTTTACAACTTAGTGGATTAAATCTACAGTATTCATGTAGGACCATTAAAATCTTCTAGACAACTGACTATTCAAGCTAGTTCACGTCCTTGTACTTGACCTTAGCCTGACAGTTTTTAAGGTAAATAACTAATGATTCAAGGGTTTAGGAAAAATAAATTCAATATTTCCTTTAAATAAAATATTTCTTACTCAGAAATAAAAATTATTGCAAATTTTTCAACTGGTATTTTTAAAGTTTGATATTTTCAAGTTCATATTACAAAGTAGACATAAAAAGTAACTTTAGCTTATAAGAATCCAATGAAACTAAGACTGAGATATTCAACTGAAAAATCTACTCGTGAAAAAAATTTCATATTTTGGATGTTTTGTCATATCTTGCAAGTAAAATATTTTTAACCTGGAAAGTGCAAGAATCACCAAACGCTGCTTCTTTTCTAAGGTGAAGGGAGAAAGGTTGTCCTTTTAATAAATTTAAAAATATAAAGTAAGGCACTTTTAATTATGAAGAATTTCACAGGAATTGTTATCTTGACAAAATTCATACCTCACACTGGCTAACAAGGCTAAAGGAGTATGAAAGAGAAATTATATTTATTTCTATATTTTGAAATATTATTTAAAGGAAAAGGGGAATATTAATATTAATCTTTTATATAAATATACATAAAGTTTAAGTTATATCAATGAGAACTATATTAATTAAAATAGTATTGGTGAAATTTCAAAAAAAATGTAGATGGTAAAGAAAAAATATTAAAACTAATGGGAGAAAAATTTAATATGTAAAGTTAATGACTAAAAAAATAGAGTAATGATGAAGAGATTTTCAAAAAAAGAGTGAAATTTTTTTGGAAAAGATATTGAAAGGAAATTAATTTTTCAATTTATAATAAACCAGAAGAACATAAAACATCTTACATTTGTTAATTTTTTAAATTTAGTAAGATAAGTATTTGTTGTATCTGAGAAAAGAAAAAATTTTCTCAGGGGATATTTTGTTAACCTCAATAAGGAAATAAAGAACTGAAGAATGTATCTTAAATGTTTTCATATGCACTTAAAATCTAACATCTATAGAAATAATATGATAAATTTACTGTAGCAAATAAAGTCTGAAGCTTTCTTCCCACTGCTTGATTAATAGTACACTACACCCTATTCTTATATCTCAGCAGATATTTATAATATTTTAGTTGATTAAATTTAAAAGAATATATATCATAAAAATGAATTTGTTGTCTTTTATTTCATAAAATAAATTTTTAAAAAGATTTTTATCCATTACTAGATTAGTATGAGACATGAATAAATAAATTTATCTTGGTAGATTTGATGATTTTTATGAAGATAATTTACCTTGATTTACTTCAAATTACATTGAAACTACTATGACTCTTATTTATCAAGTAACCTGGCTATTTCATATACCATATACTGAGAATTGACTAAATAGTATTTACTGGAGATAAAAATATTCATAATAATATATATGTGAGAGATTCAAATTGAATATAATTTTCTGTGGCGACACCTTATAGTTTATGCATAAAAAAGTTAGACCACAGGTTACATGCAAGTTATGTCAAGGGTTCCAAAAAACCACTTGCAGTCATTTGGTAGTTTTTTCCCCCCTGTGTGTGTATAAATGGGATGATGCTTACAAATCAGTGAGATGAGACGTTGTGGTGAAATCAGCACTTTTGCTTGAAAAAGTGCCAATTTGAGTGAAATAAGTGACTTATTTCACCTTGAAATTTACCAGTGTTGGGGCTAGTGTGTTTTGGAAATTAGCACTTAAATAAATGGCAATTTGTTCAGATTTAAGTGCTGATTTTCCAGAACTGACACCCCCTATTGCAGTAAAAACAGTAAACAAAGTAAAACATAAAATTATACTATTGTAATAAAATGTGAGGGTAAAATTTATCCAATTAACTAAGATACATGGTTAAGAGTCCATTTATCCACCAATTTAAAGCCAAAAACAAAATTAAAAATCAAGGATTCATTAAATGAGTTGGATGCATGTAAAAATAACTGACTTAACAAGAAACATGTTTTGTAAAATTTAAATAATAATTAATTTAATTTTAAACAAGTAAATAAACTATTTTAACACATAAAATTAGTGTAACTTATTAATTTAGTATAAAAATGATTAATTGACTATTTAAACTATTTTTATTACTTAAATAATTTTTTGAGTCAAAATAAGCAATTATTTTAATAAGATTACTAATTTTTTATGTAAAATATCAATAATACATTTAATAAAGTGTTTTAAATTGTTTGATACTTTGATGACACAATCATGAGTCAAAGAAGCATCCAATATTAATGTATTATAAGATATGAAATTTAATATTTAATATATATAATTAATTAATGAATTACATTATAAGTTAAATTAATTACTTATAATAGGGTGTATCAATGTTCAGTGATCCACAATTAGGGATCAGGAATTTTTTTCCCTGCATCCAAAATTATTAATTGCAGAAGATTATTATCTATTAGCCCTGAGGCTAGTACATAAGGAATCCACAATAATGAATTATCCCATCTCCTATATCCTAACTTCAATTCCTAATTCCTTATCCTAAACTCATCACACCCATGATTAATTTGTAAGAAAGTCACTTGACATACAATTGCAGATTCCATCCTTAAGTCTCTCTTCCATCTATGCTACTTAATTTTGGTGGCAAACAAATAAAATTTTTTTCTATCTACACACCCACATGTTTATTTGGTGGCAAATTTCCACTTCCCACTTCCCACTCATCACCTAAACCTTCTACTAAAAATAATGAAGCACCTCTCTACTAGGAAGAAACTTCACTCAGCTATGAATTCAATCACTTTAACTTAAGCTACTGACTCTGGTTTGGAAGAGAATTTAGCTTATATGTCTTTTTCTTTTGAAAAGCATTACATCATCCCAAGGGGGCCGAATCTGTCAGCCTAAATATCCTTAGGACTGAGTATTTCTTATTCTTAAAATAAGATAACCTTAATTAGATTAAGCTTATATCTTAAAAATAAGGTTAAAATAATAATATATATTATTTTATTATATATATATATAATTATTATTCTATTATATAATTTATAATAGTTTAAATAGCTTATCCATGGCCTAATAATACTTATTAAGGTGTTAATGGAGTCATAATATACTTATCTTAAGTGATATGAAGTAATTATTGACATACATAAGCTTATATGTATACATAAATCTCATATTCAGTGAAATATGTAGTATATTATGTATATTTAGGTATATAAGTGGGTTTTAGCCCCTTAATAGCCTATAACCTTTGTTTTTCTGCTTATTTTAGGTCATATGGACGAAATCAGTGGACTCACAACGCCTACAGAAGCATAGACACCTATATCAGGCGCATACACCCAGTTTGGACAACTAAAATTATTTCCTTGGATGGTTATTCACGGATTTATGGGTTGGAAATATGTTTTTGGGTTAATGTGGATGCTTGGGGATGTTATTGGGGGCTTGGAAATTTTATTTGTTTCCTTTATATGCTTTTAGTTTCATTAAATCTCTTTTTGATCTTTTATTTTACCTGTTTCTTTATGGTATCCGCTTTTATCTGGGATTTCTATTTATGGTATGACTCTGTGTTATTATTAATAGTGATGGAGGGTCCTTACTGGAGGTCTGGGTGTTGAAACTGCTTGAATTGGACGCCATGGGGAGGTGATGGGCCCTCACAGTGCTGTAATTGCCGGGGATAGCAGTGACATCATCTGGATTGAAGGTCTGTGCACTCCAGTGGATTTGGGTATAAGTAAGGAGGGGTTTTGACGGTTTATTAAAATCATTCAATTACTACACTTCAAATAAACATTACACTACAATTATTAACATTCAGAAATATATTATAAAGCCCTTATAAATTGATATTATCTTTATAAAAGCTATAACTATATTTTATTCTTCTATTTTCCACCACTAGCACGCATTTAAATCCAAGTATTGTGAGTTTAAATTGAGTATAACTATTCTATTAGTCTTCCCCTGAGGTTTAATCACTAAATCATTTATTAATAAGTAGTAGGACCATAAAATAACACTATTATATCATACTTATATACTAGACTGTACTGACAATTGGGGGTCTTTCCTTATATTTTACTTATTATTTAGTATAAGCCTTGGGACGTGATTTTTACCTTAGTACAACTCAAAATTTAACCAAATATTTGGGTCTGCTGCATATTAGTGGGTCATCATAACTCATTGATTTCGTAAAAGAATCCTTATAATAATTGTACTAATTTTTTATCATAAAAATTAGATATTTACAGTAGTAACTGTACCCAATATAAACCCAATTTCACTTGGTATTTGGACACCAATATAACACCCAATTAAATTGGTATTTGGCTAAAGCTTGGTAAGCTAATTATTCACCCTTATAGAGGTCTAGTTAAACTTATTATTATATTTTTAACAGATTTTTTCGAATTTTTCTTATATTTTATTTAAATAAATAAAGATATAAATTCAGGGTAAGCTCCATTGCTTTTTTATTAGTAATAAAATTACTAATATCTTTTGTCTACTAATTCCAAAGAGTTTTTCCTTTTGTAGACGTAAAATATTGTTATTCTGAAAAATATGAGTGCTCCCCAGGATAGTGTAAGTGAACAGCCTGCTTATAATACCAGGTCTAAAGCTAATAAAAACTTTCCAGGACATCACCATGGAGGGACAACAGTACCCCCAGCCAGAAAGCATGAGTATAGAGGAAAAGGACGCCCTCTTAAAAAAGATAACTATCAAAAAGACGTCTCCTCCTCTTCAGGATCAACTGTCCCACCTGGCCAAACAGGTTCTGAAGCTAGAGGAATCAAAATCTCTCATGTTCAAAGAAGTAGAGCAGTTGCAAAACAATTGCAAGGTAGGATTTCAGCAGATGAATCAGGCAATGGCAGAATTAAAGGGAGGACAGCCCAGTCAATCAAATCAGCAACCCCCTACCCAAGGAGGGTCCACTCACTCCCAGGAGAAAATCCTGGTAGACAAATGGAAATGGGACTGGTTTCACCAACAGTGGACAAGCCACAGTTGCAACAGGGATCCACCCCCTCATCTGACTTCCTCAGCTCACCCTTACAAGGGAAAAAAGCGCCAAAAATCAGGACTGGCAACCATCCCTTGGTAAGTAACTTACCCTCTCAGATTAGACATAATACTGATAATTACAATATAGGTAATTCTATTGATGTTAAATCTGTACAAAAAATAGAGGAGGATTTAAGAAATTTGGGTTTTAGAGTAGATACACCTGACTTGTCTTTTATCCATAATAACAGTACTATATACAATGATAATACAGTTAATCCTCAGTTGCAACCACCTACTAGTGAGATGAGTAGTTCACAGGAGAGTGAGAGAATTGAAAAGGAGGACATGGAATATTTTAACAATAATCCAACTGTCCATAGAATTGTTTCAGCATTGTGGAATAGAATGACTGATTGTGAGGAACAGACAGTTAAGCTCACTAGTGATACAATTTCATCCTTAACATTGAACATTTCTCAATTAGCAACACGTAATAAAGAATTAGAGAAAGAACATTTGTCTCTAACTCTTAAATATGATTCATTGAGTAATAAATATAATGACCTTTCAAACAAATTTTGTGAGTTAGAAAAATTATATGAAACACACTTATTAAAGACTGAATCAAGAACAAAGTTATCTTTTGCACAGACAAATCAAAGTGTCTCTGAGTTGCTACAAAGATTAACTAAAGTTGAGATTGAAACTGCCAATCTACTAATGAACCAGGATAATCATAAGTATAATAATAATCCTTTCATTGGCAAAAGTGAATCTCATTCCTTCCCTGTACCACCACAATTAAAACCATCTGGTGGTAGTGTCAAATCTGAAAATGTAAGTCACAAATCCGTGCAGGAAGAAATACAAGACCATTTATCAAAAGTAAATGAGTTGTTGAGTTTACCTAAGATTAGTGAGATAAAATACAATCAGAAGAACTGGCCTAAGATAGATCAGTACCCAACTTATGATGGGGAAGCCAGCTCTGATTGGCAACATTTTATTCAAAGAATTGACAACTTGAAATTCTCATATAAGTTACCAGATAAAGAGATAACATCAAAATTAATTTCTTTATTTAAGGATGTTGCTTTATTATGGTTTGAAGCTGTCTTAAGTGAGGGTAGAGACTACTCTTGGGCTGAATGGAAACAACTTATTGAAAAACAATTTGGAGGTTCTAAATTCAGGCTTACTCAGCAAAGACTGTATGAGAAGACTAGGTATAATCCGTTGAATGGTGACAAACCTATGGTATTTTTAATGAATTTAACCAAAATCTTAAAAGCCATTGAGCCTCATATGGATTTTAACTTATGGAAAGATAAGATAATATACAAATTACCTATATCTGTCAGAGACATTGTTGTAGCTAGAACATTAAATGTTACTGAATATTCTGACTTTATTAATATTTGCAATGAAATATTATTAAACCATAAGTATGAATCAAGGTATTCCACTTATAAGCAAAATGTTGAACCTGTAAAAACTCAGAATTCAAAAACACTTCAGGAGAAGCAGAAAAAACCTACTGCACCTGTAGTACCTAAAAAGTATGAAACAAATACTTGTTATAAGTGTAACAAACCTTGGGTCAAAGGTCACAAATGTGAGAAAAACATAAATATTGTTGAAAATCAACGTGAATCTGAAACTGAAACTGAAAAAAGTAAAGAATCAAGTGATTATGACAGCAATATCTCATATAGTGATGAAAATGAAGTCTGTATGTTGGAAGATGATTTGTCCATCTTTGAAAATCCAATATTAAATATGGACTCAAATGAATCTTTAATGAATTTTGAGGATGCTGAAATCATTAAGGATATACAAGCTGATAACTTTAAAATGACACCTATCACGGTTCCAGCTATCATTTCTGGTGAAAATGTTAATATAGTATTGGACACAGGAGCTGCTGGTTCAGTTTTTTCCACTAATACATTACAGAAGATTGATAGTGAATATAAGTTTAAGCTTGAACCACTTCAGAATAAAAATTGGAGAGGTTTTGGATCAGTACTACACCCCATTGGTAAATACAAAGCTGCTGTTTTCTTTAAACACCAACATGGTTATGTAAGGGTAACATGTGACTTTGTAGTAATGGATAATACAAATTGTAGTAACTGTTTTATCATTGGAAATGATATTCTGACTAAATTTGGTGTAATGCTAAAACTCTTAATAAGTTACCTAGATTGGATATTCATCCAGGTACTAAATCTTTTCTTCAGATGCAGGAACTATGCAGAAAACATGCTCAAGAATGTATAAATAAGGCTTTTGAGTATGAAAAGAAAAGATGGGATAAAGCCCATAAAGAACAAATGTTCAAAGAGGGTGATGAAGTCCTTATTTCAACGCTACATTTCAATTTAAATGGTAATGTTAAATTGAAGGATCCATTCATTGAACCATTTGTAGTTAAAAAGATGGTTGGTAATAATGCTGTTGAGGTTATTCTATATGCACCTTATGATAGAAAACATCCAGTATTTCCTATTTCTCTTATAAAACCATACCATACTAATGATACTGCTCTCTTTCCAAGAAGATCAGGAAGGCATAAACAGCAGCCTGAAGAAATAGTGGAAAAAGCAGAAATTGAAAAGATACTTAAAAAGAGACACCTTACAAAAGAAAAGGGAGTTGAGTATCTACTAAGATTTAAAAATAAAAATCAAGTGAATATGACCAGTGGATTCCAGAAAATGAAATCTCTGATCTTAAAAATCTCTTGAAAAAATTTAAATCTAAATAATACTGTTCATTCAGTATATGTATTATAAAAATTATTTTTTATTTTATTATTTCATTCCTTAAGATTAATTAAATGTCTTAACATTTTTTTTATTGTTTTTTTTGGGGTGAGGGAGTGTCAGCCTAAATATCCTTAGGACTGAGTATTTCTTATTCTTAAAATAAGATAACCTTAATTAGATTAAGCTTATATCTTAAAAATAAGGTTAAAATAATAATATATATTATTTTATTATATATATATATAATTATTATTCTATTATATAACTTATAATAGTTTAAATAGCTTATCCATGGCCTAATAATACTTATTAAGGTGTTAATGGAGTCATAATATACTTATCTTAAGTGATATGAAGTAATTATTGACATACATAAGCTTATATGTATACATAAATCTCATATTCAGTGAAATATGTAGTATATTATGTATATTTAGGTATATAAGTGGGTTTTAGCCCCTTAATAGCCTATAACCTTTGTTTTTCTGCTTATTTTAGGTCATATGGACGAAATCAGTGGACTCACAACGCCTACAGAAGCATAGACACCTATATCAGGCGCATACACCCAGTTTGGACAACTAAAATTATTTCCTTGGATGGTTATTCACGGATTTATGGGTTGGAAATATGTTTTTGGGTTAATGTGGATGCTTGGGGATGTTATTGGGGGCTTGGACATTTTATTTGTTTCCTTTATATGCTTTTAGTTTCATTAAATCTCTTTTTGATCTTTTATTTTACCTGTTTCTTTATGGTATCCGCTTTTATCTGGGATTTCTATTTATGGTATGACTCTGTGTTATTATTAATAGTGATGGAGGGTCCTTACTGGAGGTCTGGGTGTTGAAACTGCTTGAAGTGGACGCCATGGGGAGGTGATGGGCCCTCACAGTGCTGTAATTGCCGGGGATAGCAGTGACATCATCTGGATTGAAGGTCTGTGCACTCCAGTGGATTTGGGTATAAGTAAGGAGGGATTTTGACGGTTTATTATCATCATTCAATTACTACACTTCAAATAAACATTACACTACAATTATTAACATTCAGAAATATATTATAAAGCCCTTATAAATTGATATTATCTTTATAAAAGCTATAACTATATTTTATTCTTCTATTTTCCACCACTAGCACGCATTTAAATCCAAGTATTGTGAGTTTAAATTGAGTATAACTATTCTATTAGTCTTCCCCTGAGGTTTAATCACTAAATCATTTATTAATAAGTAGTAGGACCATAAAATAACACTATTATATCATACTTATATACTAGACTGTACTGACAGAATCTCTATCATGATCCCAGATATTATCATGCCTCAATTTTTGAAATTCCTCTTTTAAACTTCACACAACTTTTTCAAACTTCTCCTAATCCTTTTTTTAAACTTTCTCAGCTTATCTCCAATCATCCTATCTTTCATAATAATTCCCATAAAAAACAGTGTGATCCTGCCTTTCAACTTTCTGTCGCATTATTTTGCTTTGTTTAAAATGTAACTGGTGCTTCTGTAAGATCTTTAGATAATCACTTTAAAATAAGATATGGTACCGTCATATTATACACCAAGCTCTTTATGATTCCTGTCCTTTCTCTCAAGTCTCAAACACTTGCTTGGACAGCTCCACAACAGCTACTTAAATCCTCTCAAGTAATTCAAGCTGAAGGTTTCCCTGGTTGTGTAGGTTTTGTTGATGGTACAACTATACCATTGAGCCAAAAGCCTGCTCATTATGGAAACCATTATTTTTATTGGAAAAAAGTTTTATTCAAAATTTTCTCAGATTTCTCTTCATGAACTAACTTTTTACCTTCTTTGTAGATACTCTATTGCTGTTCAACTTGTGTGTGATATCAATAAAAAGTTTATTTCTTTCCATAGTGGCTGCCCTGGCTCATGTCATGACTTCTCCATGCTCCAAAGAATGAAGATTTCTCAAAACCCTGATCAATACTTCAAAGAATCTCAGTACCTCCTTGTAGACTCAGCATATGCAAGTAGAAAATACATTATACCTGCTTTCCAAGGTGCAACTTTAGAAAATGACCCAAAAATTTTTTTTAATTATCACCTTGCACAATCAAGAGTACCAATCAAAAATGCTATAGGGATTTTAAAAGGAAGATTTTCTAGTCTCTGGGAACTCAGAATCCAACTTCAAAAAAATGGAAATCAAAACCACAAATCATTGGATAATGACTTGCGTTATACTCAATAATATCATGGCTGAATTCAAGGATGAGTGGTATGATGTTTATGATGAAGAAGATTCTGAACCTGTACCAGCTCTTCCCCCCTTAATTCAAAAAACTTAATTTCCACTGGGATATGCTCTATCATAATGCCAATCACCCTCCATCATTTCTCAGCACAACTCCTGGTTCTTCCTGGCTGGGAGAAAACCAAATTCACTGCTATTAGCAGCAGCTTTGGTTGTTTTTTTAAAGGTGTGTGTTTCTTTTATTTATTTTAGCTCTCTCCCAGCCAGGAAGAACCAAAGTCACTGCTAGTAGTAGAGACATTGGTCAATTTTTAAAGGTGTGTCCTTTTTTTCACTTTCATTTTTTTATAATAATATATATATTTTTTTAGTTCTCTCCCAGCCAGGAAGAGCCTGGCTGGAAGAGAGCCAAAGTTGCTGCTAGAAGCAGCAACTTTGGTTGTGTCTTTGAAGGGAGTGGTTTTTTTTTGCTTATAATTTTTTTATTTTTATTTTTTATTAATTTATTTTTTTTTCTCTCAAAGAAATGAGATGATGGGGAGGAGAGGAGAGGGCAGAGTGGAGGAAGGAAAAGACATGAGAGGGAAGGAAAAATGTGCAAGAGAGAAATGAGAATATATTTTTGAGCATGTATAATTACTTAACAAAATGAGATGTGTGGAGGTGAAATGTAGCAAGCAAAAGCAAAACTGAAAACCCACATTTACTAAGAAAAATAAAAAAATTAAACTACCAGAAGAGGGTACCAGATAAAATACATAGGAAACAAGTAAAAACATAACAAGAAAATGCTCACAAACAATGAGGTGGAGGTGGAGTAATGTATGGAGTTAGGAAGTTGAAAACCAGTGAGATGAAAATGACAGATAAACAAAAAAAATGGAACATGGAAAAATTCATGACTAGGATCATGTACTGGGATCAACCAGAGTCACTCCCAGAATCAAACCCATAAGTGTACCCTGAAACTAAAAACTGAACCAAACAACTGGTTCACCATCTTTTCCCCCTGTGAATTTTTAGAATTAAAACACCAAAAAGTTGCTTCTAGTTGCAGGATGGGTTTTGCTTTTTTTTGCTAATAACTTTTTTAACTTTTTTTTATTTTTTTTGTTCTCTCCCATCAGCATATGTAGACACTACTACATGGGTTACCACTCAAACTATATCCCTTCCAAGACTACTATTTTTGTTGCAGTAATTATCAAGTAACAGAGAGAGAAAAAAAAGGGGTGAAAAAAAATGGAAAATCCCCATTTACTATTGGAAAAAAGATAAACCAGGTATGAAAATGAAAAGATCATTAAAGTGTGCTACTTGCTTGTTGAGATGTGGAACATTTTGAAAATATTTGTCAAATGAAGAGTACAAAAGTTTGTACACATCAATTTTTAGTCTAACCAACAACAAAGAGTAAGGATTATACTAGTTAAATTTTGTTAGCCTAGGTATCTCCAGGACTGAGTAACTCTTATGTTTAAAATAAGATAACCCTAATTACATTAAGCTTATTACTTAAAAATAAGGTTAAAATACTTATATATATGGTTATAATACACATATATACAATTATTACACTATTATATGACTTATAGTTGTTTAAATAGCTTATACATAGCCTAATAATACTTATTAAGGTGTTAATAGAGTCATAATATACTTATCTTCAGTGATATTAAGTAATTATAGACATACATAAGCTTATATGTATACATAAACCTCATTTTCAGTAAAATATGTAGTTATATTATGTATATTTAGGTCTATAAGTGGGTTTTAACCTCTTAATAGCCTATAACCTTTATTTTTCTGTTTCTTTTAGGTAATATGGACGTTTTGAGTGGGCTCACAACGACTACACAAGCATATACACCTATTTCAGGCACATATATCCAGTTTGGACAACTTAATCTGGTTCCTTGGATGGATTTTCACAGATTTATGGGTTGGAATATGATTACTGGGTTAATATGGATGCTTGGGGATGTTATTGGGAGCTTGGAAAGTTATTTTGGCTCTTTTATATGCTTTGGGTTTCATTTTATCCTCTTTGGATGAGTTATTTTACCTGTTTCTTTATGGTATCTGCTTTGATCTGTTTATTCTATTTATGGTATGGGTCTGTGGTATCATTAATTGTGATGGAGGGTCCTTACTGGAGGTCTGGTTGTTCAAACTGCTTGAAGTGGACGCCATGGGGAGATAATGGGACCTCACAGTGCTGTAATTTACAGGAATATCAGTGACATCATCTGGATTGAAGGTCTGTGCACTCCAGTTAATTTTTGTATAAGTAAAGAAGGATTTGACAGGTTATTAGACATCACTTACTTACTAAAAATTAAATAAACACTAAAAAAAAACTATTATCATATAGAAATATATTATAAAGCATTTATAAATTGATATTATCTTTATATAAGCTATAACTATATTTTATTATTCTATTTTCCACCACTAGCACGCATAAAATCTAAGTATTAGGGGGTATTAAAGTTAAAAATCTTCCATTTCAAAATAACTCTTTATTCCACCATATAAACCATGACTATTTTTTAAAATATGACATATTGTACCCCCAAAACACCTTTTTATTGAGAGTTAATGACAAGTTTGTGGCTTTCTTTTTGTGTTGTTAAATGCCTTTTAAATAATTACAAAGTTCTAACTTTGATACCCCCTATTGTGAGTTTAAATTGAGAATAACTATTTTATTACTCTTCCCCTGAGGTTTAATCACTATATAATTTAGTAATAAGTAGTTGGACCATTAATATTTACTATTAAATCATACTTAAATACTAGCATAAGCTGACAAATTTCCTGTGAATAAAATTATAAAAAAGTGAAATAAGAAATAAAACAAAAAACTAGTAATCAATAAAATTTTTTTATTAAGCATTCGATTTCCTCAACAGATTTATTAGCTTTAATGTATTCTATTAATAAAACTTTCTCTTTGGAACCATCTCCAAGTTGATACTTGAGTTTCAGCTTATTTAATAGGAAATTGTACTTGAGAACCTTCTCCTCTTTCTTTATCTCAAATTTCTTCTCCTCCAAGTTATATGCCCTCTCAACCCTCTGTAAAGAAAGCTCAAATTTGTTCTCCTCCAAGTCTTGTACTCTCCCATCCCTCTGTAAAGAAAGCTCAAATTTCTTCTCCTCCAAGTCTTTTGCCCTATCATCCCTGCTTAAAGAAAGCTTGTATTGTTGTTTTTGAAAGTTAAGAGTATCTCTTTCAACTTCAACTTTACCTAGAGTTAAATGGAGTATTAACAAAAGAAAAGAAAAGCTCACTTAATTTTTAAGAGTTATGCTATCAATTACCAGATTCACATTGTAGAAAGACTCTTACAGTTGCCTTTCTGTAAGCAGAATGCAAGGGAGTTGGATAAACAGAAGAAATCCCTGACCCTTTAAGTAAAATAAGAGTTCTCAATTAACTAAGATATAACATCTACTTGATATAAAAAAGATTTGTTGAAAGATTTAGATTTGTTGAATTTGTGATGATAGGGACCTGTTCAAGATAAAAAAAAGCTGAAATGCAACAAAACTTTACACCAGGGAAATGATATTTTAAAAGAAAGTGATTTAAATATTTTATTAATTTTAAAAAGAAACTGATAAATTTTAGTCACCAAGGATGAGAGCTATCCAACGGTACCCTATATGTTGAATTTAGTATAAGTTATTGTTGAGTTATGTTAAATATTGTTAAATTATAAGGAAGACCCTTATATTCAAAATTAATGTCAAAAATTAGTAAAGGACTAAACCATTCCCCTTCTCCTGACCTTCCTTACAATACCTTACATGCATATATTCTACAATAATTCAGTGATCTACTAGCATAATCAATTTAATAACCAAATCTTGCCACAGTGACCAAACTTTAACCCAGTGACCAAACTTTCCCACTATGAGCCAATTTTTCAGCAACGAGCTAATTTTTCCAGATTGGGCTAATTTTTCCACAGTGAGATAATTTTTCCACCATGACCAAATTTGCCACAGTGACAGAATTTTTCCAGTACACTTTGCTTCTGCACCAGAAAATCACCAGAGCAAACCAGGATGAGCCAGAGCACCAGAGCACTGAGGCCATTCCATGAGCACACCACATCTACCAATAATACTAAAAAACACTAAGATAACAGTAAAATATGATAAAAAATCATCAAGACATAAAAGATAGAAAAAAATTTGGGCTATCCAATGATAATAATCACTTTCCAAAATTCTAAATATCTAGCCTGATAATCCAGAAAATTGCTACTAATATTTCAAAAAAAAAACCCAAGAGAGCCCCAGGATATACACAAAAGATAGAGAGCCACCCCAAAAATACAATAAGACCATTTAAATTTCCATAAAAACCATATTCCTTCATTAAAACTAGAAATCCTTCAAAAGTGACCACATTTTCCAATAATAAATAAATCCATCTTAAATTTTAAAAAAATAAACCTTTCTATTTGATTAAAGTATTTATATAGACCCCATACGCCAAAAATAGTCTAAAATCCAGGAAATAAAATAATCCATGAACACTGACACCATAAGGCCTACCCTTATTTGTAATTCCACAACTTTTCTCCAGAAAATCATCAATGGAAGAAAAAGGGGTTTGGGAAAAACTATCTCTGTTTTGTTTTCTTTGATTGTTGAAATTCAGAGTGGTTGATGGTCTTCACTTTTTTTTGGAGGTAACATTTTCCTCTTCATCATTGATGCTAGCTTTGGACTTGCTTGATTGCGGATCCTGTTTTTGTTCCTTGGCCTTTTTGAAAATAAGAAAAAAAGATGTAAATAAAAAAATAAAGAATAGACAAAAAATTAAAGCTCACTTGAGTAAGATCAGGTTGATTTATATCTCCATAAGGATCTATTGAAAATATATCTTGATTAGTGGAAGTCAAATGAGGGGAGGCTTGAGTAGAAGAGGAAGGAAAAAGATTTCTTTTGACATCATGCTTGGAGATATCATCTTCTCCATCCAGAATGTTTAAAGGATTAACATCAAATTTCTCTCCAAATATGGAATCCATTTATTTATAGTAAGGACATAAAGAATTGATATTATTGTCTATAGTTTTGATGTCCTTACTGATATCAAGGTCAGTAATACCAGAACCAGTGGAAGATGAAAGAGCCTTAGCCTTCTTGTATTTAGCTTGATAGTGCATGAAGCATTCAGACATCTGTTTGGGAAAAATATCAATCCTTACCTTTGTCTTGTTTCTTAATTCATTAGCCATTAGAAGATATCCATTGAATTCTGATTCAGGGGGCCATCCTACTTTAGTTGCCTTCTCAGTAACAAAACAAGAATCATAATTAGCTTTAGTTTTTAGCCAGTTGATAAGTATGAGATGAAAATCTTTTTTTAGTTGAATGATCTTTAATTTCTTAGATGAGCAGGGTAAAGAAGGATTAGTGGTATTTGAAAAAAAACAGGGGGAAGGCTGCCTTTGAGAAGATCTATGACAACAAGTCATGTTGAGATATTTGAAGATGAAAAGGAGAAAAAAAAAGATGAGATGGGAAGGGGTTATGAATGGATAGAATTAATATACAGTATGTGGTTATGACAGAAAGTAGTGCAAGATGTGGTTATGACAGAAGCTGTCCATGATGTGGTTATAAAAAATTTAGGATAAAAATTTCAGATAGAGGTGAACATTGACATGTAAAATGTCTAATAACCCAATGATTAGAAAAAATAATTGTCAAAGATAATTGAAATATAATTATTTTTATCTGAAATTAATTTATTTGCGGATTGGTCAATATTTATACCCCCTAATTATAATGTAAAAGTGTAATTAATTTATTATTAACTTATAAATCTTATATACATAAAAAATCACCCATATTCTATAAAATATAATGTATAATATGCTTATCTTATTTTATATACAATTTATAAAGTAATAAAATTAAAATAAGTCGTATTTTAATTTCATTAACATAAGTTTGTTATATAATTTTACTATTCAATATAAAATTAATTTGTATACATAATATGTGTAATGCTATGCCCTCTTTCAGGTCAAATAAATTGATATAACATTTACTAGACTCCTTTTACAGACTGGTTGATACTTCCTCACTCTAAAAAAACAATAAATAAATGCTAAGATTTTTTCTTTTTTTCTTTTTTGACAGAGAAGAAAAGTCAGAGATTTATTTTACGGGTATCCATGCATCATTTTCAGATGATTTGTTTTTATATCTCAATTAATACTCATTAACTTTTTCGGAAGTGATAATTCTATCATTGAGATTTTTATCAATGTCTGCAGTTTCTGTAACTTCCTGAGGATTTTTCTTAGGTCATCCCTTTCTTTTGGGAAATAAGTCACTGTTAGAAATATAAGGTTTAATTAGGGAAATAGGGAAAACAAGATGTTTTCTTTCATATGGATAATACAATTCAACTTCTACTGAATTATCTCCAACCATTCTTTTAATTGAAAATGGTCCTACAAAAGGATCCTTTAATTTTTTATTGCTCTGTAAATTGAAGTGGACTGTAGATATCAGTACTTCATCACCCTTTTAAAATGTGTATTTTTATGAGATATATCCTGTCAGCCAGGCTGTACCAGGAGCCCAGTAAAGCTTATGTTAAGTCATTGGACCTGGAAGAGGGTGAAAATTTATGCTTTTTATGTATATAAATTTATATTTTATTGCATAATAAAATTAAGTACAAATAACCTTATTAAATAAAATTAAAATAAGGGTTATATTTATTTTATTATATTATTAATTATATACTACTAAAATAAACATAAACTATATTATATTCTATAAAAATTGGGCACATTTTTATGTATTTAAATAATTATAAAATAATAATTAATTAATTATAATATCATATTATACTTATAAGGCAAAATGTTGACTTATAATAATATTAATTAATTATTAGACCCTTATAATAATTTATACATTATTATTCCTGATTTTTGGGCGCTTCTGTGGCTCAAAATTATGTAATTAAATTTATTAAAACATTTAAACTAATTACATTCTCATATTTTAATCTAAAATAATTACTTATATTAATTGTATGAATTAAAATAGTAATAAATTACATTCCACTTTAAAATAGTACTGCATAATATTTATTTTAAATTACATTAACTATTTTATATATGTCTTGTACTTATTTATGCGTAATATCCAGGGGGAATTAATATTGGTGAAATATTGACTACTGCATTTCAATAAATTAGTACATTCTTTATTTTTCACCCCTTAAATTTACTCATTAATTATTTTATTTACTCTTGTGGCGCTTCAGAGGGCCCCTTGGCTATATAAGGGCCTTGGGAACTCCCTTTAGCGGCATCACTTACATATTTACCATTTACTTACCCTTATATATATTTTTTATACACGTATTAATTCTTTTTTCTCTTAACTAGTAATACAGTTTAATTGAAGTAAGATAGATAAATACTATATACAAAATTCTAAAGGTTGCGGTAAAAAAATTAAAATATAATAATTGACTGTTGCCCATTCAAATTAAAAACATTTACATTACAATATCATTAAATACTAATCACCTTATACATTAAACCTTTTCCCCTTATTTGTGTCCTTCCCTCCTTTCCTCTTTCCACTCCTTATCTTCTTGTGTCCTTTTCTCTTTTTTCTTCTTTCATCTTCCATCTTCTAGACGACCGCGCCGATACTTGAGGGCCTTTCCAAATGACGAATTGAAGATTGGCGACCATTTTGGACGAACGTCAAATCGCACGGACCACTTGCGCGAAAAGGTGAACTTTTTCCGCGACCGTGAATCAAACCAGGGAACTATATATAAGGTTTATATATTTTTTAAAGTCACATATATTGTAAGTGATTTAACAATCACTACTGTAAGTCAATCTCTGCCACTTTCAACTATTATACTAGACTTTTTATTGCAATAACAGTGTTTTTGGCTTAATTGCTGAAACACTGAGTGTAAGTGATCATATATTTTTTTTTCCTAGTTGACCAGAATAGAGTATATCTCTTAGTCCTAGAAGCCATTTATTTTATTTAAATTATTTAATTAATTATCTTAAATATTTGGTATTATTGGTTGACCAAAATTGTATTTTATACTTAGTCCCAATAAATACTATTAATTATTTTTGGTTGACAATAATAATACTCAGTGTATTTAGTCCCAAATTTAATTCAATTATTGATTATTGTTTTATAAAATAAATAATAATCTTTAAATTTAAATTTTTATTGTTTTAATAAATTTGACATAATAAATTAAAGTTTGATTATTTTAAAATAATACCTTTTCTTTATTGTTTTTAGGATTTGAAATAATAAATAATTTTAATATTACTTTGAGAAATTTTTTTTTCTAATAATAATAAATTGTTTTTTGTTGATAAATTCAAAATAATAATAAATAAACCTTATTGTTTAAAGATTTTGAAATTTTAAATCAATTTTATTATCCAAATCAATTGAAATAATAAATTATTAAATTAAATCAATTTTATTTTTATTATCATTGTTGTGATTTCAAAATTAAACAGTATAATAAAAAACAATAATTAATTACCTTTTGAATCAGTGATTTAATATTAACCACTTGATTTTTTTTTATCCCACAGATAAAACATGTCTTCCAAATTGAGTGAAACCATGGAAAATTTGAATGTGGATGAAATTGAAATTGATTATGATGCTGATACTGTGAGTTCTTCTAAAGTTGCACATAAAAAATCTTATGCTAACAAGAAAAATTCACATAATTCAGGATGTGGAAATGATAGGAGAAGTAAACAAACTAAACCCCCTTCCCCCAGCACAACAGAAGGAAGTAAAACCTCCAGTACCTCAAGAAGGTCTTCCAAAAGGCTTCAGAATAAAAAAAAACTTCCTCTGTCCCAGCAAATTAGAAATCTGTCCAGTCACATCAAAGAACTGAAGACAGAAAACATGAAATACAAGGTAAAAGTAGACACCTTGTGGGATCAAGTTCAGGAACTCAGGACCCAAAATCAGGCCCAGGCCCCTCCTCAGCTGCCTCTCAGTCAGCCTCAGTTTCAGGCTCAACCTTCTCAGTCCCCAGCTCCTCCACCCAAAATCAAAACACTCTAAAAGTGGAACAGTGGAAATGGGACTACTTGATGAGCCATTACCATCAGAATGCTCAACAACCAGCTCAACAACCTGGCCCATCCAGGACACAAACCTACCATCCATCTCCTCAGTCCCATCCTTATCAGGGAGGCAGAAGAAAGAAGGCCCAGGGGAAGTTTCCTCCTCTTCCATGGTAAGTGATTTGGTTGATAAACATTTTGGTATTTATACTGATAAGAATTTTTCTACAGGTAATCTTATTGACTATGCTGAAAGAACAGTTAAACCTATTAAAAGACATCTTCCTTTAACTAGTAGCCCTAATGATGTTCTAAGCAAACTTTCTTTTGATGAACCATTACATTTGACCTCTACTTCTTTAGTTAATCCTTCTCTTGCAATCAAAAATGATTCTGTTGCTCCTGAGATTTATGTTTTACTTGAGAAAACTTCTGAAGAAATATTGAAAGGTTCTCCTGATTTTAATGTTATCAAAGATAAAATTTTAAGAGATTTATTAAAACATGAGAATGATAGATTAAATAATTTACATTTACACTGCAAAGTGAGTTCTTCTGTCCAGGACACAGCTTATTTCAAATTGAAAGATACTTTAAATACCATCTTTTCTCAGCAAAAGTCTATTAGAAATGATCACAGATCACTCTCTGATAAAAATAATCATCTTAATAAACTTATAAATGATATGAAGCCACTCATGGATGAAAATACTTCCTTGAAAAATGACAATAAGCTTCTGCACAGTGAATTAAGAAAATTGAAAATTGATTTCCAGAATTTGAGTAATAAATACTCAGTAGAAGAGGACAGAAATGTTCTATCTATTGCTAAAATTAATGATCAACTATCTTATATCCCTGAATTAAGGAATAAATTATATGATCTTGAGAAAAAAGTTTCTACATTACAAGCTATTCATGATGACAATTGTGATGAGTTAAGAAATAATACTAAACTTTCTGTTAATTATAAAAATAAACAGCCTGAACAGGGTGTTTCTTCTCTCACTTGTAATGCCCCAATTAAACCAGTTGATAAATTGTCTGTGAAGTCTGGTGCTTCAAACAAAAAGTATTTTGATACTCACAATGAGCCATTTGCCTCTGTTAGTAATGAAATATCTGAACATCTTTCAAGACTTCAAGAATTGATTACCTTGAATAATTCCAACAATAAGGCTGACAACCCTAGCAGTAATAAAAAGTGGCCTAAACTGGAATAATACCCTACCTTTGATGGTGATTCTTCATCTGATTGGCAACATTTTATCCAAAGAATTGATAATTTGAAGAAGTCATATAAATTACCAGATGAAGAAATTGTTTCTAAGTTAATTTCTTTATTCTCCAATGTAGCCTTAAGGTGGTATGAATCTGTTTTATTGGATGATATCCATTATACATGGAATGAATGGAAAACCTTGATTGAGAATCAGTTTGGTGGTTCAAAATTTAGATTAGCTCAACAGAGATTGTATGAGAACTCTAAATATATCTCTTCCTCTGTTGATAAAACAATTGTTTTTCTTATGAAGTTAACAAAAATCCTGAGAGCTATTGATCCAAAAATGAATTATGATATTTGGAGAGAAAAAATTCTTTATAAATTACCAAATTCTCTAAGAGATTTAATTGTGGCTAGAACTGAGCATGTAAAGGAAAATTCTTCTTTTATTAATATCTTTAATGAAGTATTACTTAACCATATATATGATCCAAAGAATTATCCTATGAAATCTTATCATAATCAGAGTAAGCCCTCTACCAGACCTCCAGAAAAACCTGGTAAACCCTCTGCCCCAGTTGCACCCAAAAAATATGCAACTAATACTTGTTTTAAATGTAACAAACCTTGGCAGAAGGGCCATGTGAGTGACAAGAAAATTCATCTTGTTGAACAAACTGCAGACACTGAGGATGCTGATGTTGATCTCAATGATTCTTCCAGTGACTGTGACAGTAATATCTCCTATGAAAATGAATCCCTTAAAAATGTCTTAATGTTGGAACAAGATGTACAATATTTAGACAATATTTCTGAGAAGTGTAATTTAGATTTATCTTCAGTAGAAAATGCTGAAATCATTAAAGATATTACTGACAGCTCTATATCCATATCCCCTTTGAAGGCACCAGTTTTCATTAATGGTAAAAATGTTGAGGTTGTTCTTGACTCTGGTGCTGGAGGAAGTGTGGATTCTGAAAAAGCACTGGCTTCAGTGGATAAAGATTATATGGATATATTATTACCTATGACATGTGAAAAATGGAGAGGTTATGGCTCTATTTTGTGTCCCATTGGCAAATACAAAGCCACTGTATTCTTCAAATATAATGGTGGTTTTGTCAGAGCTGTTTGTGAATTTGTTGTCATGAGAAATGATAATTTGAGTAATTGGTTTATTATGGGTAATGACATTCTGACCATGTTTGGTGTAAAATTGGACCCTGCCAATAATTGCTTCACATTGGGATTGAATGGCAAAAGGAAATTCAAAATTTCTTCCCCTAGAAGATCTTCTGCATATTTGTTAAAGTCTTGTAACTCATTAATTCAATGTACAGGTAGACCAACAAATGAAATGGATAGTTTATTAACTGAAATAAATACTGCTTCTTTTGGTGATCAATTAACTAGTGAGCAGAAGGATTCTATAGTTGCCTTGATTACCTCTTTTCCTATGGCTTTTGCTCATGGTTCTCATGTCCTAGGAGTTGTTAAGGATGAAATGAAAATTACTTTATCCTGTAACTTGAGTGATATTCCTCCTAGTCTTAAGAAAAAACCATATCCTGCTTCTCCAACAAAAAGAAAGGATATTGAAGATAATATTTTTACCTTATTAAACATGAATATAATCAAGAAAGTGGATGTCACCCCAAAATATTGTGTCATATCCCCAGTCTTGATTTCTTATGAAAAAGATAAGGCTAGATTATGTGGAGATTACAGAGCATTAAACACTTATACTGTGGATGATATTTATCCTTTGCCCAGAATTAATTCAATTCATGCTACCTTACAGGGTGCAAAATTTATTAGTTGTCTGGATGGAAATAAAGGTTATCATCAAATTCCTGTTAAGAAAAATTCACAAATTTTTTTACTAATTGCTACTCATATGGGAATATATAAGTATGTTAGGATGACATTTGGCCCTAAAAATGCTCCTTCAGTTTTTCAAAAAGTAATGGATAACACTTTCCATCAAGAAATAATTGAAGGATGGCTCATGGTTTATATTGATGACATTATAATTTTTTCTAAAACTTTTGATGAACATATTCACTTAAATAGAGTTTTCCAAAAAATGGATGAAATCAATATGACCTTGTCCTTAATAAATTGTAAATTTGGTTTTCAATCCTTGAATGTCCTTGGCCATGTTGTGTCAGGCTTACAAATTTGTGTAGACCAAAACAAAGTTTCTGCCATTCAAAATGTGAAAGCACCAACTTCTGTAAGAGAAATCCAAAGTTTTTTGGGTATGTGTGGCTATTATAGACAATATATTAAAAATTATCAGGTCATAGCCTTGCCTCTTACAAAACTGACCAGAAAAGATGTTGCCTTTCTCTGGAATAATGACTGTAAAAAAGCTTTTGATACATTAAAAAGTTGCTTAATGACAGCCCCTATATTGGCTCTTCCAGATTTCAACAAACCTTTTGTCATATACACAGATTCTAGCTTTGTTGGTCTGCGTGCTGCCCTTCACCAAAAACAAATTATTAATGATAAATCCTCAGAGGTTGTAATTTGTTATATTTCAAGAACCTTAAGAAATAGTGAATTGAAATATGGTGCCACTCAATTAGAGTGCTTAGCAGTTGTTTCGGCTCTTGAAAAACTTCATTACTACCTAGATGACCAGAAGTTTGAAATGGTAACTGACTGTAGTGCTGTGAAGTCCCTCTTAAACCTGAAGACAAAAAATAGACATATGTTTAGGTGGCAACTGGCTTTTCAAGAGTACAGGGGAAGAATGACAATTATCCATAAAGCTGTAAATTTTCACTCCAATGTTGATATGCTGTCAAAACTACCCCTACCTAATAATGACTCCAATCCTGCCTATGTCCCTGAGGATGATAACATTCACATTTATGGTATATATATTGTGGACATGGAGGAAGAATCTTTGAAATTAATTCTGGACTCATATGAATGAGATTCTGATTTGAATAAATTGGTTACTATCTTGAATGATCCAAAGAATGCTTTGATTCAAGCATTAATAAAAACTCTCCCTCCAAAGTACCAAACTGCTTTGACTAAAGGAAAGTTTTCAATTGATGATGGTTATATTTATTACAGGAGAAAACTTACTAATGTAATTGTTATTTCTCCTTCAATGAAAGAAATCATTTTAAAATTATGTCATGATGACATATTAGCTGGTCATTTTGATCAAGAAAAAACTATGGTCAGGATTAAAAACACTGCATGGTGGGCTAATATTTCTGAAGACACAAAATTATATGTTGAATCTTGTGATTCTTGCCAAAAATCTAAAAGATTGACAGGTAAAAGAGCAGGATTAATGCAACATATTGAAGCACCTGATGCTCCTTGGCAAATCATTAATATGAATTTTGTCACTGGTCTTCCTGTAGCAGGGAAAGACAGTTATAATTCTTGCTGGTTTATAGTGGACAGATTCACTAAAATGTGTAAATTCATTCCTACCCACAAAGATGTTTCCACCAAAGATTTAGCCTTTTTGTGGTGGTCACATATGTTTAATATTGTTGGATTTCCAAAAGCCATCATATCTGATAGAGAGCCAAAGTTTACTTCTGAATTTTGGATGTCTTTGATGGATATATGTGGTTGTGAGTTGAAACTATCCACTGCCCACCATCCTCAAACTGATGGATTGGCTGAAAGGATGATTCAAACCTTGGAAGATATGATTAGAAGGTATTGTGCCTTTGGATTAGAATATAAAGACAATGACAGATTTACACATGACTGGGTAGCCTTACTTCCAGGTCTTGAATTTGCTTATAATAGCACTGTTCATTCTGTCACTGAGAAAAAGCCTTTTGAGCTATGGCTAGGTTATGTTCCAAGTACTCCTGCTCAAATACTCAATAACAAATTACCAAAGTTGTAATTACATCCTGGTGTGAAGTCTTTTCTCCAAATGCAGCAACTATGCAGAAAACATGCACAAAGTTGTATTGATAAAGCATTTGAATATGAGAAAAAGAGATTGGATAAATCCCATAAAGAGCACACTTTTAAAAAGGGTGATGAAGTACTAATATCTACAGTTCACTTCAATTTACAAGGCAATAACAAATTAATGGACCCATTTGTAGGACCATTTGTTGTTAAAAGAATGGTGGGAGATAATGCAGTAGAAGTTATATTGTATTCTCCTTATGACAGAAAACATCCTGTTTTTCCCATTTCCCTCCTTAAACCTTACACTTCCAACAGTGACTTATTTCCTAAGAGAAGAGGAAGACCCAAGAAAAATCCTCAGGAAGTCACAGAAATTGCAGAAATTGATAAAATTCTTAATGACAGATTTATCACCTCTGAAAAAGGTATTGAATATTTATTGAGATATAAAAATAAATCATCTGAGCATGAAAAATGGATACCTGGAAAAGAAATTTCTAAACTTTCCACTCTATTAAAAAAGTATAAAAAGAAAAAATCTTAGCATTTTTTTATTGTTTTTTTAGAGCGAGGGAGTGTCAGCCAGGCTGTACCAGGAGCCCAGTAAAACTTATGTTAAGTCATTGGACCTGGAAGAGGGCGAAAATTTATGCTTTTTATGTATATAAATTTATATTTTATTGCATAATAAAATTAAGTACAAATTACCTTATTAAATAAAATTAAAATAAGGGTTATATTTATTTTTTTATATTATTAATTATATACTATTAACATAAACATAAACTATATTTTATTCTATAAAAATTGGGCGCATTTTTATGTATTTAAATAATTATAAAATAATAATTAATTAATTATAATATTATATTATACTTATAAGGCAAAATGTTGACTTATAATAATATTAATTAATTATTAGACCCTTATAATAATTTATACATTATTATTCCTGATTTTTGGGCGCTTCTGTGGCTCAAAATTATGTAATTAAATTTATTAAAACATTTAAACTAATTACATTCTCATATTTTAATCTAAAATAATTACTTATATTAATTGTATGAATTAAAATAGTAATAAATTACATTCCACTTTAAAATAGTACTGCATAATATTTATTTTAAATTACATTAGTTATTTTTTATATGTCTTGTACTTATTTATGCGTAATATCCAGGTGGAATTAATATTGGTGAAATATTGACTACTGCATTTCAATAAATTAGTACATTCTTTATTTTTCACCCCTTACATTTACTCATTAATTAATTTATTTACTCTTGTGGCGCTTCAGAGGGCCCCTTGGCTATATAAGGGCCTTGGGAACCCCCTTCAGCGGCATCACTTACATATTTACCATTTACTTACCCTTATATATATTTTTATACACGTATTAATTCTTTTTTCTCTTAACTAGTAATACAGTTTAATTGAAGTAAGATAGATAAATACTATATACAAAATTCTAAAGGTTGCGGTAAGAACATTAAAATATAAGAATTGACTGTTGCCCATTGAAATTAAAAACACTTACATTACAATATCATTAAATACTAATCAACTTATAAATTAAACCTTTTCCCCTTATTTGCGTCCTTCCCTCCTTTCCTCTTTCCACTCCTTATCTTCTTGTGTCCTTTTCTCTTTTTTCTTCTTTCATCTTCCACCTTCTAGACGACCGCGCTGATATATCCCATCTCTTTTCTCATATTCAAATGACTCATCAATAAAAATATTAGAATTTTTTCTGTATAGCTGCTGTATTTTCATAAAATATTTTAAACCAGGATTTATCTCCAGCTTTGGTAATTTATTATTGAGAATTTGAGCAGGAGGGTTTGGGACATAAACTAGCCAGACATCCAAAGGCTTTTTCTCAGAGAAATAGTGGACAATTTTATTATAAGCAAATTCAAGACCTGGTAATATAGTAACCCAGCCATTATTAAATCTTTCATTGTCTTAATATTTTAAACCAAAGGCACTATAATTTCTAATCATATCTTTTAGAGTTTGAGTAATTCTTTCAGCTAAAACCATCAGTTTGGGGATGGTGAGAAGTAGATAATCTTAACTCACAGCCACATATGTCAATCAAAGACATCCAAAATTTAGATGTAAATTTTGGGTCTCTTTCAGAGATGATGGATTTTGGAAACCCAACAATATTGAAAATATATGACCACCATAAGAAAATTAAATCTTTGGTGGATACATCCTTATGGCAATGAATAAGTTTTCACATTTTGGCAAATCTATCCACTATCTCCCAAAAAGAATTGTAGCTGTTTTTTACTGCTACAGGAAGACCAGTGATAAAATCTATATCAATGATTTTCCATGGAGAATAAGGTGTTAAATATATTGCATTAATACTTTTCTTTTACTTGTTAATCTCTTAGATTTTTGGAATGTCTCACAAGATTCAACATAAAATTTCGTGTCTTAAGACATATTATCCCACCATGCAGTGTTTTTAATCCTAACCATGACTTTTTCTAGATTAAAATTCTCTGCCAATATATCATTATGACAGATTTTAAAGATTTTTTTCTTTCATGGAAGGAGGAATAAAAATGAAATTAGTAAGCTTTCTCCTCTAATAAATATAACCATCTTCAATGATAAAATTTCTTTTATTAAAAGCATTTTGTTACTTCTGAGGAAGAGTTTTTATCAATGCTTGTATTGAAGAATTCTTTAGATAATTTAATATTGTAACTAATTAATTTACACTGGAATATTTTTAAAATTAATTCAGCATAATTTGTAATAGCTCTTCCATATCTACAATATATATTCCATGTATATGAATGGTATAATCTTCAGTTGGGAAAGCTGGATTGTAATCATTATTTGGTAAATTTAATCTTGATAAAATATCCATATTTGAATAAGAATTACCAGCTCTGTGAATAATTTTCATTCTACCCCTTTACTCTTGAACAGATAGCTTCCACTTAAAGATATGTCTGTTTGGGCTTTTCAAGTTCAAGAGGGATTTCACTGCACTTCAGTCAGTAACCAGTTCAAAATTTTGATCATCCTGATAATAATGAAGCATTCATGAAGCCCATAAAACTGCTAAACACTCCAATTGTGTGGCTCCATATTTAAATTCACCATTTCTTAAGGTTCTTGAGATATATAAAATTACTACTTCTGAAATTTTATAATTAATAATTTGTTTCTTATGGATTGCAGCTCCTAATCCAAAAAAATTTGCATCATTGTAGAGTAAAAAAAAGGGCTATTAAAGGCTGGAAGAGAAAGAATTGGGGAAGAAATTACAAAGTTCTTCAACATATAAAAGGCTTTTTGTATTTCATCATTCCAGACAAAAGCAACATCCTTTCCTGACAATTTGGTAAGAGGTAAGGCCATGACTTAATAATTTTTTATATACTGTCTATAATAGCCACAAAATCCCATTAAAATCTTGATTTATCTGACAGAGGTTAGTGCTTTCACATTTGGGTTGCAGTGATTTTATTCTGATCCACAAAAATTTGACACCCTGATACCACATGACCAAGGACTTTCAAGGATTCAAAACCAAATTTACACCTTTTCAAGGCTAAGTTCATGTTAATTTCATCAATCTTTTGAAAGAATATATTCAGTTGGCAAATGTTTTAATCAAAAGTTTTTGAGAATATTATAATTTCATCAATATACACCATCAACCAATCTTCAACTATTTCCTGATGAAAGGTATTATCTATCACTTTTTGAAACACTGAAGGAGAATTTTCAGGTCCAAATGGAATTCCTAAATACTTAAATATAACCATAGATTTACAATAAGCAAAAAATTCAGAGAATATTCCTAAACTGTAATTCGGTGATAAACCTTGTTAGAATCTAAACAACTAATAAATTTTTCACCTTGCAAGGTAGAATGAATAGAGTTTATTCTTGGAAATAGATATATATCATCCACTGTATAAGCATTTATTACTCTGTAGTATTCACAAAATCTGGCTTTATCTTCCTCATAAGAAATAAACAAAGGTGAGATGACACAATATTTTGAGGTAACATCCACCTTTTCAGTGATATTCATCTTTAATAAGGTAGATATATTTTTCTAAATATCTTTTCTCTTGGTTGGGGAAGCGGGATAGGGTTTTTTATTTAGAATAGGAGGAGTATCACTCAAGTTAAAAGATAGAGACATTTTCATTTCATCCTTAAATACTCCTAATTCATTGGACCCATGTTGAAAATCCATCAGGAAAGATTTAATATGAATCAAAGAATTATCCCTCAAAACCTCACCATGATCAGCACAAGTTTTCATCAAAATTTCAGAAAAAGCTAAAAAACTCTCTTCCCTAGTTTCAAAAAATAAATGTGCAACAAATAAGTGTTACAAATGTAGCAAATCATGGCACTAAGGGAGTTTTTGTGATAAGAAGATTCATCTTGTTGAACAGACTGAAGAACCTGAAGATCAGACAGTTTACCTTGATGATTCCTCCAGCTACTGTAATAGTAATATCCCTTATGAAAATAATTCTTCAAATGAGGTACTAATAATGCAACAGGATATCCAGAATTTAAATAATTCACCTGAAGTTTTAAATTATGGTTTAACTTCAGTAGATAATTCTGAGATTATAAAAGATGTTACTGATAGTTAAATAATAATATACCCCCTTAGAGCCCCAGCTATTAGTTATTTTCATGAGGAAAATGATAGGTTTTTAAGAAAGGGAGGATGTATATCTAGAATTTTCATGCAATATTTGCTGTGCCTATCTGAATCTGGAACCAAAAAATTTATTTTAAATTAATTTTTAAACTCATCACACATATGATCATGATTGTCCAATAAAATTGACTCATACCACATTGGGGCCACATTGGTTAATATGGAAATTAGCCTAGAAACTATTTCTTCATCTGGAAACTTATATGAATTCTTCAATTTATCAATTCTTTGAATAAACTGTTGAAAGTCAGATGAAGAATCACCTTCAAATGTTTGGTATTGATTAAATTTAGGCCAATTTTTATGGCTACTTGAATGATCAACCCTGTGATCTGAATTTTTCATTATAAATAACTCTTGAAGCCTGGACAGGTTTTCAGTGATTTCATTATTTACAGAGGGTACAGCTGGCTAATTTTGAAGAATATTACAAAATTTCTATTATTTTAGAGAAGATTTTATAGAATCAATGTCAGAATGTTTAGTTGGAATATTGAAAGGAGGATAAGAAGTACCTTGTTCAGGTTTCTTTCTTTTATTCCTGTTTGTTTTATGGTTGGGATTATCATTCTCAGCATAATTTCTATCAGGAATAACAGATAATGAAGAAAAGTTTCCCTCAAGATTAAACACATTCCTTCTTAATAGTTGAATCTCAAATATCTGGTCATTAATGTTTGAAAATGATAAAAAATTTCTGTCTTCATATACTGAGTATTTATTACTTAAATCTTGAAAATCAACTTTGAATTTCTTCAATTCATTTTGTAAGGGTTTATTGTCATTTCCAATGAATTATTTTTATCTGAAAGAGGTTTTAAACCATTAAAACCTCTGTGCAGAAGATGGATCTTATGTAGAAGTAACTGGTGGTCCTTTTTATCTATTTTTTCTGAGAAAGTACACTATTAAGGGGGTCTTTAAGCTTAAAATAGGATGTATCTTTTACAGAAGAGCTCACTTTCAATATAAATTCAAATTTTTTAATCTGTAATATTTATACTTCAAGAAATCTCCCAAAACTTTGTCTTTTATAGCATAAAAGTGAAGTGATTCTTTCAATATTTCTTCAAGTGTCTTCTCAAGAAAGATATAAATTTTGGGGGGAACAGAATTATTTTTAATATTTAGATAATAATTAAATAAAGAAGTTAAAGTTTAATGTAAAGGCTCATTAAATGACAATTTACTAATTACATCATTTGTACTACTCATATTAGGAAGTTGTTTTTAATAGGTTTTATAGTTCACTCACTAATCTCAAGAATATTACTTGCAGAAAAAGACTTAGTGTTGTACATACCAACATGCTTATAAAAAATCTTGCTTACTATAGCAAGGGTGGAAACTTTCCTTGAGTTCTCTTTTTTCTGCTTTTATAAGGGTGAGAAGGCTGAGAGTGGTAGTTCTGTGTCCTGGATGGACCAGATTGTGGATATGTAGTTAATGGCTCATTAGCCAATCCCATTCCCACTTTTTCACTTCTAGGGTCTTTGTAGGCTGCTGGATTGAGGTGGGGGGCTGGTTTGGCTGCAGATGAGCTTGGATAGGTGGAAAAAGAGGAGGAGGTGGAACCTGTTTTTTGTTTAATGATTCCTGAATTTTAATCCAGAGAGTGTCCAGCTTTACTTTGTATCTCATGTTTTCTGATTTCAGCTCTTTTATATGGCTTGAAAAATTGTTGATCTGTTGGGCCAGAGGCAGCTTATTCATTCTTATACCCTTAAAAATATTTTCTAGAGGTAAATGTAACACACAAAGTGACAATCAAAGTAAATTTTAATCTTTTAATCCATAATCTAGTACAGAAATCCATATGTGAGGTGCAGAAGAAACATCTACATAGAAACTGAATTTTACCTTTGTGTGTCTTGATTTGACTGCACTAGCAGCTGCACTATCTAAACATTGAATCTAAGTTAGTCTATCATATTTTTATACTTTTCAATCTAAAGCGAATGTGTGGTGTATTAGTGCTATGGAAAATTTTATATTCTAAATGTTGGTTATTGTGTATCTGAGGGTAAATAAAAGGTCTGTGAGTAAGAATAGGAGTATGGTTAAAGGATCTGTGGGTTATATTGAAAGTTCAGAAATAAAGTAAGGATGGTTTATTTAAGAGGTCAATTCAAGGTGGAGTTATCTACATAATTAGATGGATTTGGTTTGAAATTCCTTAGAATTAAATTATAATGTTTTTGTGATAGAATTTGAGTTTATATAAAACTATTATTGTCTCTTACATTTCTTAATAATTAATTTTATTCAATATTAAATTCCTAAAATATTTTTTTGATTGTTAAGTTCCAGACTTTCTTGAGATTACCCTGAATATTTAGTGTCACTTTAAAATTACATTAGTATTCTCCTCAAACTTATCTTGAAGTATTTATCTTTGACAAATATTCAAACCACTTTCTCAAAGTAGTCCTCAGTTATCTTTTCCAATATCACTTACTCAGGAACACCCTCAGCCTTGTGTATAGCCTGTCCAGTGACAGTATAATTTAATTCTCTTTAGTTCTCATTTTGATTTGCACTACTATGTATTTTCAGGTGCTAAGTCTAAATGGCACCTGTTAAATGCAATCCTCCTATGGGTGCTACTACTAGAGCTTGTGCAAAGATAGACCACCAGTATTAAAACCTATTTTCTGAACTCACACTCTTGAACCTCTTGAACTAAGGGAACTGGAATATTGAATTCAATCTTTGGAGGAAATTCCTCAGGACTTCAATGATTCTAGTGAAGAATAAGAAGAAGGCAAGGAAGCTATGCACAAAGCACCATCATCCCCAGCTACCAACCCTTCATGCAAAACCTCCAATCCTGGCCCAACTACTTCATTTGAAGAATTCATGCAATTACTAGTGAAATAAATTTCTAATCTTGATCCTTCTGAGGGCTCTAAATTTAAAACTCCTTCAATTAAAACTCTGGATAAATTTGATGGACAACATCCATGAAGATTGCAAATTTTTTTGAAAACTTTAAAATTATTGTTCCATAACAACCCTCAAACCTTTAACCCTGATTTCTCCAAGGTAGATTATGCCTCCTAATTCTCATCTGGTAAAGTATTGAAATGGTTTGAGCCATATTTTATCATTTTTTCTTTGATGGAAACCCATTTGCTCATTAATAATGGGGGAAAATTCAAAGATAAATGATTTACATTTTTTGGTGATCCAAATGAAACCAATAAGGTGGAAATTGAACTTTATTTCCTTTGCATTAACAATAATGGTAAAGATTTTGAATACATCTCGAATTTCAGGGCTCTACAAGCTCAATTAGGGTGGAATGATGCAGCTTTAAAGTATAATTTAAAAAAGAGACTCTTTTTGAGAATTCTGTACTAATTAAACCTTCATTTTTAAACAATGAAAACTGTAACAGAATTAATGGATAGGAACCTCAAATTTTTTGGCTTTCATCAGGGCCATCTTCAACAAAGGCCTCATGCTCATAAATCTCACAGTTCAAATTTTAAATCGCGACCTTCTTCAAATCATCATTGAAAAAATCAATCATCATCAACTCAAATAAAAACCAGTCAAAAAGGAAAGGGCAAGGCTCAATACAAAATCTCAACCCCAGGCAATATCAGTAAAGTATTGGATCCTAAAGGGGAGTTAAAGGAGGCTGAGAGGAATAGAAGAGAAGATAATGGGTTGTGTATGTATTATGGGGGTAAACACACGTTGAATGAAGGTGCTTAGTTAAAGGATAGAAAAGATAATGGTTCTAAATCAAAAAACTATTGAATAGTGTACTTGTGTGCAAAGAAAACTATTCTATCTCTCCCAATGCACAGAACCTCCACGCTCTAAGGACTGGAGTTTCCTCAAACCATTTGAGACTAATTCTTTTAAAGGAGGATATTTCCTTCAGTTGTCTTATTGACTCTGGAGCTTCAATTTTATTTATCAGTTTATCTTTTTCCAAAAAACTTAAGCTGAAATTTGTAGATATAAACAGAATAACAATTTATCTTGTCTAATCAGAGGAGACCAAGTATTGAGTTTGTAAAAAAGTTTTATGGGTTTTTAACTTTCCAAATTTTTCCCTCCTTATTGTGGGAATTGAAAGTCTTGGATTCCCCAAGGATGGATGATACCATTCTTGTCCATGATTTTTTAAAGTATTGGAATTCCAAAATTGATTAATCAAAGGGATTGATCACCCCTTGTTCTAAGTATATTTATGATTCATCAATTCAGTTCAATAGGGAATTAATCAACCCCTCTCACCAATTCCTTCTAGAGGACTCTTCTCTGCAAGATGTATTGCAAGTATCATACCCTTCTTCAAATGAGCACTTGACTAATAATTCTAGCTTGATTACTTTACTTGAAGAGGATATCAATAGCCTCAAAGTAATTTATTTTTTCTCCCTAAATTCAATTCTACCCTTGACAGACTTCTTCAAAGATGAAGAAGATGATAAAATAAATATTGAAGCAATTAATTTAACTCTACCTTAAATTTACCATGACTTCATAGATGTTTTTCAATATGTAAGGCCAACAAGCTTCCACCCCATCAACCCTAAAATCATCAAATAGAGTCAATAGGTCCTGTCTATTCCTTTTAAAAGGACAAATCTCAAGTTCTTCAAGACTAAATTTCAGAGAATGTAGCAAAAGTTTTCTTTTGAGCCAGTAAATCTCCAACAGGCTCTCCAGTTCTTTTTGTTAAGAAAAATGATGGAATTCTTAGGTTATGGGTTGATTATAGAGAGCTCAATGAAGTGACTACAAAGAATGCTTATCCAGTTCCTCCTATGTCATTACTCCTTACTTTGATTAATGGTGCTAATTTTTTTTTCCAAAATTGATCTCAGAGGTGCTTACAATAATATATGTATTTCAGAGGTCCATGAACTTTTACCAGCACTGTGTACTAGGCCTGGTAGTTTTGAATATTTATTAATTCCCTTTGGATTGTGTAATGAACCGTCAAATTTTCAAAAAAATTTCAATAATATCTTCCAAGATATTGTCACAGAGTTTGTTTTTGTCTACCTAGATGATATTTTAATCTTCTCAAAGACCCTTGAACAACATATCCAACATGTCAAAATGGTTCTTATTTGACTTCAAGAACAAGGTCTCTATTCCAAGCACACTAAATTTGAATACCACCTAAAATATATTGAATTTTTGGGGTTTACATTGTCCACTGATGGCTTAGTCATGAATGATAAAAAGGTTCAAAAAATTTTGGAATGGCCTGAGCCAACAACTCTAAAATCCTTACTGGGGTTTTCATTATGCTTTGATATACTGCATGTCTTCCAAAGTACTAACTAAACATCAGGATAGGTGGGATACATTATAATCTGAATTTTATTTTAGTATTACCTACTTTCCAGGAAAAAATTGTTTAGTTCAAGGTATTTTATCATGCTGAGACAATTTTTACACACAGAAGGGGGAGGTATTTTCTGATAAGAATCCAGCAAATGTGAAATCAATTTTCAATGATTCAATGTTAATGACTCATAAACTTAATTCAATGACAACACAATTGATTCTCAATCAACTATCCAACATTTGAGAAGCCCAGTCAAAGGATGATTATTGTTTGGGTATAAAAGACAAAATACTATCAAAGCAAGGAGTCAGAAATTCAGTATAGAATCAGGTCTATAAGTCTTTGAAGGTAAAGTAGTCATAACCAACAATAAGGATATAAATTTATGGGTTTTTTTTAATCTGAACCAGAAGTTAAAATAAAAGAATAAAATAAATTAGACACAAGTCTAATGACAAGACACAGAGCAGCACTGAGCTAGAGAACAGAGAATAGAGAATGTAAATAAGTAAAAATTAGAATGAGCTCAAAGAGCAAAAAATAAAGAGTGATAAAAGGAGATCATTCATTGCAGCAGATGAGAATACTAACAAAGTAAATACCTGAACCAAAAGTTATGATAAAAGAATAAAACAAATTAGAAACAAGTCTAATGACAGGACAAAAAGCAGCACTGAACTAGAGAACTGAGAATAGAAAATTTAAATAAGTAAAAATTAGAATGAGCACAATGAGCAAAGAATAAAGAGTGATAAAAGGAGATAGCTCCTTTTATCTTCATGATAGAAATCAAAAAGAATGCAGTACTTCACACAAAAATGAATAACAGCTCATATGGAAGCTAAATTAATAACTCAAACAAGGCTAAAGCAGTACACAGCTTCATAACTAATGAGAAAATAAAAATATTGTTCAATAAATTTAATAGTAGACATGATTCTTCACTAGCCAGTCATTTTGGTGTTGATGAAACTTACAAGTTAATAGAGAGGGATTTCTTTTTGCCAGGCATTACCAGGGAAATCAACACCTATATTAAAGCCTGTTATGGGTGTGATAGGATCAAGGTACCTCTACACAGGAAGTATGGGTTTCTCCAAACACTTCCAACCCTTATAAAGCATGAGAATTAATTTTGATGGATTTAATTCCTCAATTACCTCCATCAGATAGTCTTGATGCTATATTATTAATAGTTGACAGATTCTCTAAAATGCCTATTTATATTATAACTAATACTAGTTTAACTGCAGAATATTTAGCTAAAATATTTTAAGAATATGTATTTTCTAAAAATGGCTTACCTACTGATATTATTTCAGACAGAGGCTCCCTTTTTGGTTCTACTTTCTGGACTCAACTTTGTTGACAATTAAATATTAGGAAGATACTTTCTATGCCCTAACATCCTGAAACAGTCTGGAAAACTAAAAGTATCAACCAAATCCTTGAACAATATCTTCAAATTTATGCCAAAAATCAACAAGACAATTGAAGCACATGGTTACCATTGGCAGAATTTTCTTATACCAACTCAACACACTCTTCAACAAAACAATCAATGGATTACATCCTTGATTCAGTCCAATTCATGTAGGAATTAGTCATCCTTCTGAAAATTATCTTCAAAAATTTTCACAACTTCAAGAAAAAATCCAATCTAACCTTGAGGCAGAAAATCAAAGGTATAAGGAACAGGCCAAAAAACATCGACAATCTGCTCCACTTTTCAAACCAGGAAATAAAGTATGGATTAAATCTAAAAAAATTTGAACAACTTGACCATCAAAGACACTATTAGAAATTTTCTTTGGTCCATTTGAAATTGAGGCTGAAGTCTCTAAAAATGCATTTTGACTCAAGTTAACTTTAAAATGGTAATCAATTCATCCTGTTTTTCATGTATCTCTTCTAGAGCTTGCTTGAGAAATATACCCTGGAAAGAAACAAACCCCTTTGCAACCAGATAAAGTAGAATATCATCAAGAGTGGGAAATAAGTTGGATTCTTGATTCAAGAAGGTGCAAGGAGATACTTCAATACCTTGTGGAATGGGAAGGCTACCTTGATGACTCAAATAAAATATCCTTGAAGCCAGCTGTTAATGTTTAAAAAGCTCACAAACCTTAAAAAAAATTTCATTTGAAATATCCTCAAAAACCTAAACCTTGAACTCAATTTTCTTTCCTTAAACTTTTAAAAAAAAATTTCTTCTAAATAAAATTTTTCTTTTTTCATTTAATTTTTCATCTATTTTCATTTATTTTTCTCTTTCTAAAACCCTAAATAGTTAAAATCAAAATATAAATCAAAATAAAATAAAATAAAACCAATAAAATAAAATAAAATAAAATAAATAGATCAAAACTAATTAAATAAAAAACAAATCAAAAAATTATTTTTTTCTAAAATGTATTAAACAAAATTAAATTTTTTCTTTTCAATTTCGCTTTAATATTCTCCAACTTCAATTCAACATAACATTTTTTATTTTTATTTTTATTATATTTTTATTCTTTCTAAAAAATTCTCAAATCATCAACATATTCACCAAACAACTCAAAACCATCTTATTTCTCAATTATCTTCAAAACTGAAATCTTTTTTCTTTTTTAAATAATTTCTTTTCTTCTATATAGTTTTATTTCTAAAAACACATTTCTTTCTTTGAAAAATTTCTCTAAAAAACAACATTTTTTCCTTTCCTTCTATTCTCCTTTGAATAAAATCTTTCTTTTTTTCCACCACTTTCCAAATCTCTTTTTTACCCTTTTCAAATACTTCTTCTTATTTAGCTTGAACCACTTCTACAATGTCTAGAGACTATTTGGTTACATCATACAAAGCCACATTGACAATACCATCAAATTTGTCACATAGTTTTTTGAGAAAGATGGTCCTGTGAGCTTGACCAGGCTTCTTTAACCACACCTGATCCAACCCAACCTCCCTAGTCAAATAATTTACAACACGTTTGGGATTTTAAATCCTCAAAGGACCAGCTTCAATTGGTAGCTTGACTTCTGTTAGAGGCTCACTAGCAGGATTCACTTCTGGTTCAACAGGCAATTCTTCAATGATTTCTTCCTTCTAAAACAAACAATCAGTTAGTTACTAAATCAAAAAAATTTAAAATTAAAAAACTTACTTCAAACTCAGGATATACTTTGATGAAAAAAGTAGGCTATGTGGTCCTAACTAACTCCACCATCTCATCATCCTCATCTTAAAAAATCAGTCAACATTATTTTGTGGGAGAAGCTACCTTGACTACCTGTTCCAACCCATCCTTGATGAGTTTCTAAACCTCATACTCATGGGTCATTGTCTGCTTCCCGATATTAATGGTGGCCATCGAATCCAAAAGTTTTTTACTCTCCTCCTAGTTAAGCATGCCCTCTGTTCCATCCACCAAGAGCTCAGGCTTGACCTGGACTTCTAATATATCCTTGAAAGTGGGATGACCCTTAAAAATTGACCAAACTTTGGTTGAAGTGAAGTGCTCATCAGTAAATGCATTTGTCTCCAATGCATCACAAGACATTCAATGACATTGACAAAACATGCACTACTTGTGAGGCCCTCAAGAAGCTGGCTCTTGAAACAAAAAAATTACATAGCTACACAAGCTGTGAAGAATTCCTTGAGCTGTTGTGTGGGGATGAGGAGGAATGGGAGTCAGATATTAATGTTCAGGATGAAAAAATTATATTATTTTTTTTCTAAAAATATTTTTTTAATTCTAGAAATAAAAGGAGATAAAGTTAATGAAGAGTTCTCATGCTAAACAGAGCTTAAACTTTATACCAGGGTATCTGTCACACACCCCATGACACCAGAAGTAAAAGTCAATCTTTGAATCCATAATCTATTACACAAATCCATATGCAAAGCCCGAAAGCAACATCTACATAGCAACTGCATTTTCACTTTTTGTGTCTTGATTTGAATGTGCTAGCAACTTCCCTATATAAACCTTAAATAAAAATTAATTAATCATATTCTTATATTTTTTAATCTTAAGCAAATGCATGTGTTAGTGCTGTGTCTGATGTTATATTCTAAATGTGGTTTATTGTGTATCTGAGGGTAAATGAAAGGTCTGTGAATAATAATAGGAGTATGGTTAAAGGATCTGTGGGTTATATTTGAAGGTCAGAAATAAAGTAAGGATGGTTTATTTAAGAGGTCAATTCAAGGTGGAGTTATCTATATAATTGGGTGGATTTGGTTTGACATTCCTTAGAATTAAACTATAGTATTGTTGTTATAGTAGATGAATTTATATATGACTATTATTTTTTCCTACTTTTCTTAATAATTAATTTTATTCAATCTTAAATTCTAAAATATTTTTTTGATTTTTAAGCTCCAACACTTTGTGAGATTACCCTGAATTTTAAGTTTCACTTTAAAATTAAATCAGTATTCACCTCAAAATTATCTCAAAGTAGTATTAATCTATCTTAGACATATATTTGAACCACTTCCTTGAAGTAGTCCTCAGTTATCTTTTCCAATCTCAGTTACTCAGGAACACCCTCTCCTTTTGCATAGTCCATCTAGTGACAGTATCAGAGGTTTTATTTCCCTCTGAGCTTCTTGGGGAAGGGAGTTAATTTCTTCACTCCTCATGCCACTTCTAAATCCTGGGGAAGTTTTCTTATCAGTAAGAGATATTTTACTTGTCAATTTAATAGAACTTACAGATTCAACATCCACATCTATTTCATCTACATTCAAATTATCCATGCTTACAGTTAATTTTATAGACATGATATCTTTAAATAAGAAAAATAAAATTATATATATATGCACTTATTTTGAAAATTGAATATTTATTATAGTTCAAAAATTAAATAAAAAATATTTATTATTATTTTAATTTAAAAACAATGAGTTAAAAATAATTATCTGAAATTTATTATGATTATTATTTTTTTTTATAAAAACACTAATAAAGACAAAAAGAATCATTCTTAATTTATATAATATTTTTTTTCTATTTATGAAATATTAATAACTAAGAGTAAATTCAGACTGAATAAAAAAAGTATTATTTGTCAATCAAAATAGTAATACTAAAAAACTGACAATGATTGGGAGTAAGTACCAAGTGGTATTATAGTCAAAAATTAATATAAAATATTAATGAAAATTAATTTAATAATTAATCAAGAATAAATTATCTTCTAGGACTAAGAGGACTACTCTATTATTTTCAACTAGGAAAAAAATAATAAAAACTTTGATCACTTGCACTCAGTGACTCAGAAATATAGACAAGGCACTGTTATTGAAATAAATACATAATTTCAGCTTTTTTAAGTGAAAAGGTATGCATACTATAATGATTAAAAATAAATCCAAAATTTATATTTTGTTTACAGGGAACCCCAGTTTGATTCACAGTTTCAGAAAAAGTATAATGTTTTGTATGTGTATGCAGCTTGTGTGGTCCATACTCCTTACACAGTTGAATGCTAGATTTTTGGAGCTTTGTTTTTTGTTAATTAAGTCATCAAATATTTACTGATTGTTCTTGAAGGAATAGAATAAATTGTGTAAAAAGAATCTTACAGTTGCCTTGCTGTAAGCAGAATGCAAGAAATTTGGATAAACAGAAAAACCCCTGTCTCTTTAATTAAAATAAGAGTTCACAATTAAATAAGTTTAAGAGTCTACTTTATAAGAAATGACCAGATGACCAATTTATATTAAAATTTATGAGATGTAGAATCTGTGTTTTTTAAGTTATGTTAAAGAAATACAACAATAAAGTTGTACTGAGAAAAGTCATTAAAAAGATTGACTTTATATATTTTTATGATGTCTTATTTTTGTGAAAAGATGTTAAAAGTGGGTGCCTGAAGTTGAGAAATTTCCAATTATACCCTATGAGTATATATTTAAGAGTTTCTGAGTATAATTTATGAAGTGTTATATAAAAATGTTATATTTATAAGGGTATTACAAAATATGAAGGTTGTTGATTGTTATTATGCATTGTTGTTTTTATCTTTTAAGTTGAATTTTGTTAGATGTCTCTACAGATTTCAAGTCTACAGCATTTATATGAATATTTAATTCATGTGCCCCATTCTTCCCTCCAGAGTTTGTTCAGAGTTTTTCTGGAGTATCCTGGAGTTCATACAGACTTTGTCTGGAGTATCCCAGAACTCATATGGACTTCTGGACTCAACTAGAATCTTAAAACCTCAAAAAACAAACTAAAAAAATTAAATATAATAGAGTTACATCTGGAGAAAATTTTATAAAATTTTGGTTGCCAGAGAAAACCTATTCACTGAGTTAAAAGTAATTATAGTTAAGTAAATATAAAAAATCAAAAATAAATAAAAATACTTTATAGAATTATTAAAAATATAAGAAACATAGTAATCATTCCCTAAAAATTTGTAAAGGTTTTTGAGACTCCTTAATTCTGTTTTTATTGATTTTTAAACATATATCAGCAATTCTTGACTGTTGAATAAATGTTTCATCATGACTCAATTAATTGACTAATTTTTACAAGAAAACCATACATTATTTTAATAATAAATATATATATGATTATATTGACCTTTCCAATATTTATAATATTCATCTTAAATTCTATTTAAAATATTTTAAGTGCTGTACTAGACTCAAGACTTCCACATCCTCTCTCCAATGAAGAATTTCCTTATTTTTAAATTTGCGTAATTGATTGGTTATATATTCATATCCTCTTCAACCTCTTCAACCATCACCACCATTAGACATATTTAGCTTCATCTTCATCATAATCATCATTAAAATTCTTCAAATTATTTATCTGTACCATGCAAATTATGTGCCAAATACCAGGATCCTTGCTTAATATCTAATCCTGGCCTCCCGGAAAGACCAGCCTGTAAACTCTGTAGGTGAAAAAAGTCAAATATATTCATCCAATGATTACTTAAAGGATCAACATTTACACTGGCCTAGCAGCTTTACCTGATCCTATAATACCTAAAAAGAGACTATCCAAAATTTTAACTTTTTTTAGAAATATTAGGGCCAAAACAGCTTCCTCCTCCAAAAAACCTAATTCTGATCATGAGCTTCCACATCCATCTTAAGATCTTATCTGTATATGCTAGTAATCAAGTGTTATTTAATAGTAAATATTAATGCTCCTACTACTTAATATTAAATTATTTATTTATTAAACTTCATAGAAAGACTAATTAAACTATTATACTCAATTTTCAACTCACAATATATGGATTGGTGCAGACTAGTGGGGGAAAATAGGATAATAAAACATAGTTATAGCTTATATAAAGATAATATCAATTTATAAGGGCTTTGAAATATATTTATATATGCTAATAATAGTTCTATAATGTTGATTTGATTTTTAGAAAGTAAGTAATGTCCAATAACCCACCAAATCCTCTTTACTCATATCAAAATCCACTGGAGTGCAAAGACCTTCAATCCAGATGATGTCCCTGCTATCACTAGAAATTAAAGAACTGTGAGGGATAATCACCTACCAATGGAATCTACTTTGAGAAGTTCTAACACCCATACCTCCAGTAAGGACTCTCCATCACAATTAATGATATCATAAACCCATACCATAAATAGAGTAAACAGATAAAAGTGGATACCATAAAGAAACAGGTAAAATAACTCATCCAAAGAGAATAAAATACAACACAAAGTATATAAAAGAAACCAAATTAACTTTCAAAGTCCCCAATAACATCCCCAATAATCCATATTAACCCAGTAATTATATCTTAACCCATCAATCCATAAAAATCCATTAAAGGAAGCAGATAAAGGTGTCCAAACTGGATATATGCATCTGAAAAAGGTGTATATGCTTGTGTAGGCATAGTGAGTCCATCTAATACATTCATATGACCTAAAAGAGTTAGTAAAAAGTACTAATAGGCTGTTTATAGGCTTTAAACCTGCATATAGACCTATATATACATAGTATGACTGCATATTTCACTGAATATGAGGTTTATGCATACATATAAGCTTATGTATGTCTATAATTACTTAATATAACTTAAGATAAGTAAATTATGAATACATTACCACGTTAATAAGTTTTATGGGGCTATGGATAAGTTATGTAAGTTCATATAAGTCATATAATAGTATAATAAATATATATATAAGTATAATAACCATATATATAAGTACTATAACTATAATATTAACTTATAAACTTAATGGAATTAAGGTTATCTTATTTTAAACATAAAAAAAACTTAGTTCTGAGGATAACTAGGGTGAAACTCACACACACAAAAAAAACAATAAAAAAATGTTAAGACATATTAATTTATAAGTAAGGGCTGGATACAACAAATATTTTATATATTTCTATATTACATATATTGTGTTTACTAAAATATTATTTGGTTTTAAATTTTTTCAAGAGTTTTTTAATATCAGATTTTTTATTTTCAGGAATACACTGTTCATATTTACTTGATGTATTTTTAAACCTTAATAGATACTCAACTCCCTTTTCTTTAGTAAGGTGTCTCTTTTTAAGCATCTTTTCAATTTCTGATTTTTCAACTATTTCTTTATGTTGCTTTTTATGCCTTCCTGATCTTCTTGGAAATAGAGAAATATAGTTAGAGTGGTATGGTTTTAAAAGAGAAATAGGGAATACTGGATCTTTTCTATTATACGGTGGATATAATATAACTTCAACAGCATTGTTACCAACCATTTTTTTTACTACAAATTGTAAAATGAATGGATATTTTAATTTAACATTACCATTTAAATTTAAATGTTGTGTAGAGATAAGGACTTCATCACCCTCTTTGAACATTTGCATTTTATGGGCTTTATCCCATCTTTTCTTCTCATACTTGAATGTTGTATTAATACATTCTTGAGAATGCTTTCTGCATAATTTTTGCGTTTGTAGAAAGAACTTTTAACCTGGATGAATATTCAATCATGGTAATTTATTAAAATTTTATCAGGGGTATTAGGTACACAGCCCAAACATAACTCAAATGGGGTTTTTCCAGTTAAAGAATGTACTATACTATTGTATGCAAATTCTAAACTAGGGATAAGGGTTACCCAACTATGGGTGAATTTGTCATTGTCTTTAAATTCAAGATAAAAAGCACAATATTTTCTTATCATATCTTCCAAAATTTGTATCATTCTTTCTGCAAGCCCATCAGTTTATGGATGGTGTTCTGTAAAAAATGTTTTAATTGACAACCTGAAACATCCATAAGTTTTTTCCAGAACACAGAAGTAAAATTATGATCTCTCTCTGAAACTATTGTTTTGGGGAAGCCCTCAATATTTAAAATTTGTGTCCACCATAAAACAGCTAAGTCCTGTTCATAAAACTCTTTTTAGGTTGGAATAAACTTACACATTTTTCTAAACCTTTATACAATTACCCAGAAGTAATTATAAATCTTATTACCTGCTATTGGAAAACCTGTTACAAATTCCATGCTAACTATTTCCCAAAGATCTTTTTGTTTCTCCATTTGTTGTAACAAAACAGCTCTTTTGCCTGTCAATCTTTTAGATTTTTAACGAGAATCACATGTCTCTGTCACGCGCCACGTGACACTCGAAGCGAAATTAACTCAATAAATCAATAATATCGAGTCCTAAATCTATACTCGAAGCGCAGAAAGCAATTCTCCATAGCAACTGCGATTTTTCCTTTGTGTACTTACTATTTAACTGCGCTAGCCTAAACTCTAAATCTAAATTAGTCAATCTCCCAATAGGGTACCTTAGTCCTTTTCAATAAGCGACGCACAGTGCTAGGATCAACGAAATAGTATAGTAGTAGTTTTTTTTTTTCATTAAAGTTTTGTTAATTAATTAAAAGGGGTAAATTGAGCATGGATGGATATTTAGTGGAGAGGGTCTAAGTGTATGTTAGTAATGGTCAATGGAATGGGAATACTGCGATGGAAGGGAGGTCAATGCGAGGAGGAACAAAGGATATAAAAGGAGTTGGTTATTTGGTTCGATATTCCTTAGAATTAAATTATAATATCGTATTTACATTAATAGTGGAAAAACCTTAAAAGTTAAATCATTGTTATTGTATCTTTCTTTTACCTTCTCAATATTCATTTCTAAATCCTAAATCTTTGATTATTGAGTTTCCAACCCTTCGTGAGATTTTAAGAATTATTATTACCTTGGAACTAGTTTATAATTCTTCTCGATCAAACCTCGAACCTATAGCTATTACTTCGAGTGACCTTCGAATCATTTCCTCGAATCATTCCTCTGTGCTTCGAAGAAGTTTCTAAAATCCCTCATCTCACTTACAGGAACATCCTCGACCTTGTGCGTAGGTCGTCCAGTGACAGTATAATTTAATTCTCCGTAGTTCTCATTCTTTGCACTACTACGTCTTTTTAGGTGCTTCTAAAATTTTAAATGGCACCTGTTCAACGCACTCCTCCTACGGGCGCTACTACTAGAGCTCGCGCTAGAGGCAGGCCAACAGCCACAAGGTCTGTTTCTCGCACTCACTCTTTGAAACCACTCGACCTTAGGGAACGGCAACACTCAGTTCAATCTGTAGAAGACATTCCACAAGATTTTGAGGATTCTAGTGATGAAGAAGAAGGAGAGGATACAATGCATGAGGCACCATCCGCCCCTGCCAATCACCCTTCTGGCCAATCCTCAGAACCGGGACCATCTAACTCTCTGGAAGATTTCATGAGACTTTTTATGAAAACCCTTTCAAATCAAACGTCTTCAGAGGGATCTAAGTTCAAAACTCCTTCTATGAAATCTCCTGACAAATTCGACGGAGATCACCCCGACAGATTGCGACCCTTCTTGCAAACCTGCAAGCTACTGTTCCATAATGACCCTCAAACCTTTAACAGCGACCGATCAAAGGTTGTTTACACTTCTTCATTCCTAGCCGGGAAAGCAGCAAGATGGTTTGAACCTTATCTACTCATGCTTTCTTCGACAGAAACCCACTTACTTATCAATAATTGGGAAAAGTTCGAAGACCAAATTTTTACGTTGTTTGGGGACCCTAATGAAACGGACAACGCAGAAATTGAACTTGATTTTCTTCGCATGAGTGATAATGGTAAAGCCTCTGAATATATCTCGAACTTCAGAGCACTTCAAACTCGAGTAGGTTGGAATGATGCTGCCCTTAAGTATCATTTCAAGAAAGGACTTCCTTCGAGGATTCTGGATCAATTAAATCTTCACGGTCAGAAGATGACTACTTTAACGGATTTAATGGATCGAACCCTTGAACTTGACGGCGTTTATCAAGGACGACTTCAACATCGTCGATATGCCAACAAATCTCAAGGCCTAAATTTTAAATCGGGACCTTCTTCACACCCACATCCAAATCAATCCTCCTCGACTCAATCCAAACCCAATAAGGGAAAGGATAAACCTCGACCAAAAGGATCAACCCCAGGCAATATCAGCAAAGTACTGGATCCTAAAGGGGAACTTAAAGAAGCTGAGAGGAAGAGAAGAGCAGATAATGGGTTATGTATGTATTGTGGGGGTAAGCACAAGTTGGAAGACTGTGTAAAGTTGAAGGAAAGAGAAGGTACTAGTTCGAAGTCAAAAAACTAGTAGATAGTTTACTTGTGTGCAAAGCAAACTATCTTATCTCTCCCAGTGCACAGAACCTCCATGTCTTAAGGACTAGAGTTGCCTTAAACCGCTTGAGATTCATTCTTTTTAAGGAGGATATCCCCTTCAGTTGTCTTATAGACTCTGGAGCTTCAATTTCTTTTGTTAGTTTATCTTTTTCCGAGAAGCTTCAACTAACATTTACAGATATCGATCGAGCTCCCATCTATTTGGTCGAATCAGAGGAACCCAAATATTGGGTAAGTAAGAAAGTTTTATGGGTTTTCAACTTTCCGAATTTTCCCCCCTTCGAGTGGGAATTATCAGTCTTGGACGCCCCAAGGATGGACGATACCATTCTCGGCCATGACTTTTTAACGCATTGGAATCCCGAAATTGATTGGACTAGGGGATTGATCACCCCACGCTCTAAGTATATTTCTGATTCTTTAATGCAGGTCAATAGGGAGTTAAACAACCCGCCTGACAACGTCCTGCTAGAGGACAAATCTCTGCCAGATGACTTGCAAGCATCTGTACCTTCTTTAAATGAGCAATTGGCTAACCCTTCTAGCTCGATGACTTCACTCGAAGAGGATTTAAATTGCCTCGAAGTAATCGAATTATGCTCTCTCAATACAGGTATCACCTCGACAGATTCTTTCGAAGATGAAGAGGACAACCAAATAAACGTTGAAGCCATCAAATCAACTCTACCGGAAATCTACCACGAATTCCTCGATGTTTTCTCAATCCGCAAGGCCGATAAGTTACCACCTCATCGACCCTACGACCATCAAATAGAGTTAATAGGCCCAGTACCTCCGGCAGGTCCTGTCTATTCTTTATCGAAGGACGAATCTCAAGTTCTTCGAGACTACATTGCAGAGAATGTAGCCAAAGGTTTCATCAGAGCCAGTAAATCTCCAACCGGCTCCCCAGTCCTCTTTGTAAAAAAGAAGGACGGTAGTTGTCAGTACAGTCTAGTATATAAGTATGATATAATAGTGTTATTTTATGGTCCAACTACTTATTAATAAATGATTTAGTGATTAAACCTCAGGGGAAGACTAATAGAATAGTTATACTCAAGTTAAACTCACAATACTTGGATTTAAATGCGTGCTAGTGGTGGAAAATAGAAGAATAAAATATAGTTATAGCTTTTATAAAGATAATATCAATTTATAAGGGCTTTATAATATATTTCTAGATGTTAATAATTGTATTGTAATGTTTATTTGAAGTGTAGTAATTGAATGATTATTATAAACCGTCAAAATCCCTCCTTACTTATACCCAAATCCACTGGAGTGCACAGACCTTCAATCCAGATGATGTCACTGCTATCCCCGGCAATTACAGCACTGTGAGGGCCCATCACCTCCCCATGGCGTCCACTTCAAGCAGTTTCAACACCCAGACCTCCAGTAAGGACCCTCCATCACTATTAATAATAACACAGAGTCATACCATAAATAGAAAACCCAGATAAAAGCGGATACCATAAAGAAACAGGTAAAATAAAAGATCAAAAAGAGATTTAATGAAACTAAAAGCATATAAAGGAAACAAATAAAATGTCCAAGCCCCCAATAACATCCCCAAGCATCCACATTAACCCAAAAACATATTTCCAACCCATAAATCCGTGAATAACCATCCAAGGAAGTAATTTTAGTTGTCCAAACTGGGTGTATGCGCCTGATATAGGTGTCTATGCTTCTGTAGGCGTTGTGAGTCCACTGATTTCGTCCATATGACCTAAAATAAGCAGAAAAACAAAGGTTATAGGCTATTAAGGGGCTAAAACCCACTTATATACCTAAATATACATAATATACTGCATATTTCACTGAATATGAGATTTATGTATACATATAAGCTTATGTATGTCAATAATTACTTCATATCACTTAAGATAAGTATATTATGACTCCATTAACACCTTAATAAGTATTATTAGGCCATGGATAAGCTATTTAAACTATTATAAATTATATAATAGAATAATAATTATATATATATATAATAAAATAATATATATTATTATTTTAACCTTATTTTTAAGATATAAGCTTAATCTAGTTAAGGTTATCTTATTTTAAGCATAAGAAATACTCAGTCCTAAGGATATTTAGGCTGACAGTAGTCTTAGGTTGTGTGTTGACTATAGAAAGCTCAACACAGTCACAAAGAAGAATGCATATCCTGTTCCTCCTATGTCATTGCTTCTTACCCTTTTTAATGGTGCTAATTTCCTTTCTAAAATTGATCTTAGAGGCGCTTACAATCTTATTCGCATTGCGGAAGGTCATGAACCACTGACTGCAATGCGCACTAGATTTGGTAGTTTTGAATATTTAGTTATGCCTTTTGGATTATGTAACGCACCTTCAACTTTTCAAACTTTTGTTAATGATATCTTTCAAGATGTTGTTGAACAATTTGTAGTCGTCTATTTAGATGATATTTTAATATTCTCCAAAACACTGGATGAACATATTCATCATTTTCGACAGGTCCTAAATCGTCTTCGAGATCATGGTCTCTACGCCAAGCATAATAAATGCCAATTCCACCTCAAATCAATTGATTTTTTGGGTTTTACGTTGTCCACTGACGGTTTAGTCATGGATGACAAAAAAGTCCAGAAAATCCTGGAATGGCCTGAGCCCAAAAACATTAAATCACTCCAAGGATTTTTGGGTTTTGCAAACTTCTATAGAAGATTTATTAAAGATTACTCTAAAACTATTTCCAATCTTACTTCTCTTCTTAGAAAAGATATTCCTTTTGTTTTTACTTCTACAGCACAAAAGGAATTCGAAGCACTAAAAACGGCGTTCACCGCAGCCCCAATTCTTCGGCATTTTGATCCTTCGGCCTCGACAATAGTTGAGACAGATGCGAGCGATTATGCTATTGCAGGGGTCATCTCCCAATTAAATCCTGAAACAAATTTGTTTCATCCTGTTGCTTTTGAGTCACGCAAACTCATAGCCGCGGAATTAAATTATGAAATTCATGACAAAGAGCTTTTAGCTATTATCCATTGTCTTAAAAAATGGCGTTCTTTTCTTCTCAGCCTAAATAGTCCTTTTCAAATCTTAACAGATCATAATGCTTTAAAATACTTCATGTCTTCTAAAGTGTTAACCAGGCGTCAAGCCAGGTGGGCTGAATTTTTGTCTGAATTTTCTTTCTCTATTTCCTATCGCCCAGGAAAAAACTTCATTGTCCCAGATATCTTGTCACGTCGGGACGACGTTTACCCACAGCGGGGGGACGCATTTGCTGACAAGAACCCAGCAAATGTGCAATCAATCTTCAACGAATCAATGTTAACGACTCATCAACTTAATTCGATGACAATTCAATCTTTTCGAAATCCACTATCCAACATCCTCGAAGCTCAGTCGAAGGACGATTATTGTTTAGGGTTAAAATACAAAATACTCTCGAAGCAAGGGGCCAAAAGATTTAGTATTGAATCAGGTCTATTAGTCTTCGAAGGTAGAGTAGTCATACCCGACAACAATGAGATAAAATTATGGATTTTCAATAGTCGACATGATTCTCCGTTAGCTGGTCATTTTGGGGTTGATAAAACCTACCAGTTAATAGCGAGGGATTTCTTTTGGCCAGGTATGACCAAGGAAATCAAGGCCTATATAAAAGCTTGTTACGAATGTAATAGGAATAAGGCTCCCCGTCACCGGAAGCATGGGTTGCTTCAACCACTTCCTATTCCCTCTAAACCTTGGGAATCTTTATCAATGGATTTCATTTCTCAACTTCCTATTTCTAATGATTTTGATGCTATATTAGTAATAGTAGATAGATTTTCAAAAATGTCTATTTTTATTAAAACCACTACTACTGCTACAGCAGAAGATTTGTCAAAATTGTTTCTAGAATATGTATTTTCTAAACACGGCTTACCAAATGATATTATTTCAGATAGAGGCTCATTGTTTGTATCCACATTCTGGACCCAACTGTGTCGACAACTCAATATCACGAGGAATCTCTCCACGGCCTATCACCCTGAAACCGATGGTCAAACAGAAAGAGTTAACCAAATCCTCGAACAATATCTTCGAATGTATGTCAGTTACCAACAAGACGATTGGACCACATGGCTACCATTGGCTGAATTTGCTTATAATAACTCGACTCATTCTTCGACGCGACAATCTCCCTTTGAAACCATTTATGGACGACATCCTCGATTCAACTCAATTCATGTAGGAACTAATCATCCTGCGGAACATTATCTTCGAACTATATCACGACTCCAAGAAGAACTTAAAACAAATTTGGAATCAGCGATTCGAAGATACAAGGAACAGGCCGACAAACATCGACAATCTGCTCCTTCCTTTAAACCAGGCGACAAAGTATGGCTCGATGCACGAAACATCCGTACAACAAGACCATCAAAGAAACTGGCTGAAAAGCGCTTGGGACCATTCGAAATCGACTCTGAAGTCTCTAAAACTGCATTTCGACTCAAGTTACCTCTTAAATGGCAGGCGATTCACCCTGTTTTCCATGTATCTCTCCTGGAACTGGCTCGAGAAATATACCCGGGCAAGAACCAACCCCCTCCGGAACCGGTCGAAATAGAAGATCATCTAGAGTGGGAAGTAAGTCGTATCCTTGATTCAAGAATACGCAAGGGGAAACTTCAATACCTTGTGGAATGGGAAGGCTTCCTCAATGACTCAGACAAAACATCCTGGGAACCAGCCATCAATGTTTCTAACGCTCCTGAACTCCTAAAATCTTTTCATTCGAAATATCCTTTAAAACCAAAACCTTAAAATTTCTTTATTTAAAATTTTCTTTTCTTTTCTTTCTTTCTTTAAAATCTAAAACACCTCTTAAATTTCTTAGCCTTGTTTTCTTTTTTCTCTCTTCTTTTTCTTTCTTCTCTTTCTATAAAATTTCCTCCAAAACCAACTAAAAATAAAATTAAAATTAAAATTAAATACAATAAAATAAAATAAAATAAAATCAAAATTAAAATTAAATAAAATTAAATTAAATTAAATTAAATTAAATAAAATAAAATAAAATAAAATAAAATAAAATAAAATAGAATAAACATAAATAATAAAATAAAATAAAAAACTCATAAATCTCTCTAAATATTTTCTTCTTTTCTTTTTCAATTCTTTAAATACATTCTTTTCTTAAATTTAAAATTCTCTTCAAAAATTTCTCTTTCAAAAAATTTATTCTCTCTTTTTAAAGACTTTCTTTCCTTCGAATCATCAAATCCTGTATGGCACGACCATTTCCTCGAACTTAACTTCAACCCCTGAATCTCCCTATAATAATTCTTCGAAACAAATAAATCTTCTTCTCAAACTCTCTTAAATTCTACACTTTGTTTTTTCTTTTCTTTCTCCTCTTTTTCAAACTAAAAATTCTTAAAAAAAAAAAAAAAAAAAAAAAATTAAAATCCTCAATTTAACAAACTCATCTCAATCACAAAACCGTTTCTTTTTCTCTCTCTTTTCTTACATAAAATTTTCCTTTTAAAAAACACTAAAACTTCCTTCAATTAAAACAACCTTTTTTCTTTCTTTCAAATTCTAAAGTTTTTTATTTAAAACTTCTTTTTTCTTTTTTTTTTTCTCTTCTTTTTCTCTCTCTCAAATCTTGTAAAATTAAAAACATTCACCTACAATAATAAAAAAAAAAATAATACTAATAATAAAATAAAATAAAAATAAAATAAAACTAAAATACAATTTTTTCTTCTACTTCTTTCCATCTCCTTTTCCTTTCAAATTTTTTCTTTTAATTTTTCTCGAACCAATCTTTTCATTTTCTCAAAAACTACCCTTATCTCCTTCCTGCATTTATCAAATACCTCCTCCTCTCCTACCGGAACCACCTCTCCAATCTCCAAGAGCTCCTCCGCCACGTCGAAGGAAGCAGCGTCAATAATAGCGACGACCTCCCCACATAGTTCTTCCGCGAACCTTACTCGTCGACCTTGACGAGGTTTCTTCGACCACACCTGGTCCAGGGTGTCTTCGGGCTCTTCAACTACTTCCGTGGCTGGAGGGTTTGCCTCAGTTGGTATAACCGGCGCAGGCTCCGCAATCGGCTCTTCCAGGTTATTCGATGTCTAAAAAACGACTCATCAGTAACTTCATCCTTGAAATAAAACAATTAAAACTTACCTCGAAGATGGGATCAGGCTCCAGAAATAACCTGGGCGCCACTTTGACTTCTACCTCTCTCTCTTCCTCATCGTCCTCAATGACCACCCGACGTTTCTTGGGTGCCCGCCCTGGAACAGGGACTTCATCTTCATCCTCCTCCACCAATTCATCGACCTCTTCCTCGACACCTCGCTTCGAACTCGTGGCCTGGGTTACCCAGGTTGAGATCTCGTTGTTCATCTCCTTATCATTTTCCCCCACCGATTGTTCATCTTTGATCGAGACATCCCAAATGTCTTCGACCACCTCTTTGGTCTTTGGAACTACCCAAAATTTTGTTTTTATAAATCGTTTTTCGATTTCCGCGTTCTTCGTCAACGCATCGCACGCCACTCCCCGCCAACGGCAAAACTTGCTATTCTGGCGAGGGCCTCGAGTCGCAGTACTTTCAACACAGAAATATTCCATGCTTTCACAAGCCGTGCAAGTCCGTTATGGTAAGTTAAACTCTTACAGTCGCCTTGCTGTAAGCAGAATCCGGAGGAGATATGTGGATTTAGCTGAAAACCCCGTCCTTCCAATAAAAATAACAAAAATGGGAATTCTAAATCACTAAGCTAACCAATCTACTTGAATCTGATTGATAAAAATAATGAAACTCTAAAATATTTAACGCTTATTGAGATTTAAAGAAAGTGGCTATTGATAAAAGAAATACTGATAACAACAATTAAGGTGTACCAGTGAAAGATCTGAAAAGATTGACTTTTATGTTTTTATAATGATTTGAATTTTTATGAGACAGCAATAATCAAGTCCCAGCAATGAAGACCTTTCTAAAGATACCCTATATGAAGTGTGATTTAAATTGTTGAATTGTATTTCTAAAATGTTATGTAAAATAATAAATGTTATAAGGGTATTATAACTTATTTAATTTGTTGAGTAATAAAAAATGAGACCGTGGTGGTTAATGATTAAGCTGTATGATGTGTCCCCCCTCTCAATTTCGAGTTTGAGAAGCGCTTAAGTATTCCTAGTCACGTGCCTAAGTTTTCCCCTCCAGAGCTCTTCCAGAGTCAATCCGGAGCCCGTACGGAGTCCGTACGGAGTCAAAGCGGAGTCCGTATGGAGTCCGTACGGAGTCGAAACGGAGTCCGTCCGGACTTCCGGACTCAATTAGAACCTTAAAACTATAATAAAAAATCTAGAAAAATTACACATAATAGAGCTATTTCCCCTTTACATACCAAACTAATTTTCGTAGTCTGCGCAGCTCTAATTACCCCGTGAAAATTCATCAAAGTTAAGTAATTTTTGAAAACGTAAATATTTCTATAAAACTTTAAAATTCATTTAAAAATATAAGAAAAATAGTAAAAATTCTGGGAAAATTTCCCAAGGTTCTTGAGTGACTTGACTTGATACTTATAAATTTTTCAGACCGTAATAATAAGTTTTCTTCGTAAAATAAATTGTGTTTGTGTAGGCATTCGCTTGTGACCAATTTCTTCATATTTAAAACTCCAATAAATTAAATAAAACCCTTTTATATAAAAAATAATAACACCAATCTTGCATGCCGTAATAACTCCATTTACGTACTTAGGTGCCATACTAAACTTTAGGCTACCACATCCTCCCTCCAATCGAGAATGTCCCCATTCTTAAAACTTTGCATAAGTGGTCGAACACAATATTCATCTTTAACCTTCAACCACCATCTTCTTTAATCAACTATAAAATTCATCTTCATCAATATGTCTTCCAAAGAACTTGTCGCTCCATGTGAACTCTGCGCTCGATACCAGGTACCTTTTTTAATGTCCAACCCTAATCTTCCTGGCAGAACAGCTTGCGACTTATGCCGTGTGAAAAAAGTCAAATGCAACCGGCCAATAGTTCCTTCTAAAACAAACGTATATTTAGGACCAGCAGCTCTCCCTGATCCCTCAACTTCTAAAAAGCGATCCAAAATTCCTGTCTTCTTAAAAAGAATAAGATCAAAAACAGCTTCAAAAGTTCAATCTTCATCAACGGATCCCGGCCTAATTTTGCCTTCTCAAGATCCTAATCCTATAACGCCAGTACCCCCAACTAACTTTGCTGAGACTATGTTTCCTGGCTCTAAATGTAAGACCCTATTTATCTTACTAAAAAAAACTTTTAATCAAAATTGACTAAACCTATGACTTAATAACATATTTGAACTTCTAGCTGTCGAAATAACCAACACTGATGATGTTGGTAGAGTGAAGACGGACTATATCAATCATTACCCAAATTTTCATCGCTATCTTTTTCTTGACTTCACTAATGAGTTGAAACAAAAAATGCTGGCCTATTTTCAAGAAACTCCAGCTAATAACCATGAAGACCTCATGAAAAGAAGAATCTTAATGCAAAGATTTGATAATGATGTTGAACAATTTCAAATAAATTATCTTTTCTAACAGTATAACTTGATAAAATTTTGTTTTTGCTTGGTCTTCTTAAACTTTCAACATAAATGATGTTTTCTTTCTTCTCTGGCTTGATATAACATAAAATAAAATAATATAAATCTTGTGATGATTCCACTACTGAGAGCAAGGTTTGAATCCCTTCAGACTCCCATATACCAGTCTTCCTTCTTGTCACAGCATTGAGAGAGTGGATCTTCCTATGAGCCGAATACTCCTGATTCCAACCTCATAGGGCCCCCCACTGAGCCGAATTCTATGATTCCAATCTCGCCATAAGGTCCTCCAAGCTTCACACCAAAATTGGCCTAACACTGAGGCACTAAAAAAATCATTCCCTAAAATCCAACTACCATCCTAACTTCTGATTCCTTCATCACAATTTTCAAACTTTGCTATACAGCAAACCCATAAAATACTTTTGCCAGGCTTCCAATAATAATTTTAACTTTAGACCATGTTAAAGCGCCACAAATTTCACCTAATTAAACATTATGCTTTCCATAGCATCATTACCACCTAAAATTTTAGCCTCCTAAAGCTTATCAGCACCCAATTCCAGAAATAATTGAATAACCAGTTTAGAGTCATAGTGGACAGTGATAAATTAAAAGATTGAATTGAGTTATCCAAACAAGATTGACATTCCAGTTTAAAGTCTTGGTGGACCAAAAATATAATCGATTGCCAGTTTATGGTCTTGGTGGACCAAAGATCGTTTAGGTGCATAAATAACTTGATATATTCCTAAGTAAGGCCTAGGATTGACCAAATATTGAATAAATTTGATAATCCAGTTTAATGTCATAGTGGACCAAACATTTGTTCGACAAGTAATCCAGTATAAGGCCATAGTGGTCCAATGAATGTTGAATTATCCTGCAGATATTAATTTTCCAGTTTAAAGTCATAGTGGACTAGACAATGAATGAACTACCAGTTTAAAGTCATGGTGGACCAAACATTTAATCGATAAGAAATCCAGTTTAAGGTCATGGTGGACCCAACACTTGATAATAGTCCAGTTTAAGGTCTTGGTGGACCTAACAACTTCTCTCTCCTTGAACCCAGATTTTGCCACCAGCTTTCTTCATCCTAGTTTCAAGTTTTCTTCTTCAAAAAAAAAAATATCTCCTAACAAGATGAAACCTTCTGACTTCATTGCTTCAGCTGATCAATATTGCAAATACTGTGCCTTCACCCATAGGGAATGTATCTTCTCTTTTAACTGGCAAAAGCACACTTATAACAGGGCCTGTTTATCCTGTTATGAGAAGAAAAGAAAATGTTCTGGCTTGAACTGTGGTTCTTTCCCCATCACTGCTACTAGCTTCGCCACCTTCTGCAAACCTCTTCCTTCTTCTTCACCTTCTACTCCACCCCCTATTCCATCAACCTCTAAAGATCCCATCCCTTTTTCTCCATCAGCCTATTTAATTCTTTCTCCATCACCTAATCCTCTGGGTCCTTCTCTCCAATCTAGACTTGCTGCTACTCCCCCAAGAACTCTTGCTGCTCCCAGGGCCATGCTTCAACCTTCTAACAATTCTTCTCCTTCTTCCAACATCTTGAAGCACAAAAGGTCCTATAATAGCCAGCAGTCTTCATCTTCTCTTGTATCATCCAAAAGGCCCAGAACATCTACTTCAAACACCAAATCCAACACCAGTCCTCCTCATCTATCAAAAATAAAAAATCCTTTCCTAAACATAAAAATTCCCACTCCATTACCAAGTAAGCCATTTATCTATGATCATGATATTGTTGACACAGGTTAGTTGTCTTCTTTTATTTTCTTAATCTTCAGGTTTTAATTTGCTGATATTTTAATTTGATAAGCGTCCACTGGTTCTCCAATTTCATATTCAGCTTATGAGCTACCAGAACCTAATCCAAGCTTCCCTAGAGTTCCAATTCACCTAGTGTCTGAAAAGCTTTTTGCTAATTTTAATAACCTTATCGCTTATTTCCAACGATACCCACCCTCTGATAGATCAGAATCTTGGATGAGAGAGCAACTGTTAAGAGACCTTTTCAAAACAGCCAACTGGCTTCAACACTATTGTGACCGTGAAATAAGATTCGAATCCCAGGAAATCAATCAAGGTCCTTCTAAATTTTCTAATTTTGATTCTTCAAAAGATAACAACCCTTGATGGTGTTCTTCCTGGTATATAGCTTTCTTGAATAATGTTTGAAAAATAAAATATAAACATCTAAACTACCTGAAACTAAAATACCTTTTATTTATTTTATTTTATTTTATTTTTATTTTTTATTTTTTATTATTTATTTATTTTTTTTTTTTTTATTTATTTATTTATTTATTTTTTTATTTTATTTTTTTTTATTTTATATTTTTAGTTATTTTATTATTATTATTATTATTATTATTATTTTTTTTTTTTTTTAATTTAAAAGAGATAGTTTTGAAATAAAAGTTAAAATTTAATTTTTAAAGAAAGATAAACGAATGTGAAAAGAAAGATAAAAAAAGTAATAAAATTTTTAAAATAAAATTTTAAAAGATGCCCCCCGGCCATTTGATGAGCCGTACCCTCGACATCATACCCACATCCAAGTGCAACTTGATGTGGTTACACAATTTTGAGAAATTGAAAAGAAAAGAAAATAAATGAAAGTTTTTAGAAGATAATTTTTATAATGATGATCACTGGGTGGGCTCCCTCCAATTTATAAAAATGATTAGAGACCACCAGTGAGCATCACCTTTACATTAATTCATAATATATATTAAAGAAAAGAAATCACAATCTAACATAAAAAATCAAAAACAAAATAAAATAAATCTTGAATCCGGCGTTGAGAGCGGTGTCTCTTGATTTGTTCCAGTTTATAGTCTTAGTGGACTTCCTATAATTAAAAGACAAAGCCAGGATTCAACTAGAAACAGGGAAAATTTTGGAAACGAACATTATGGGGTAATTGTGTATAGAGCAGCCAGCCCATCAATTACCCCCACACTTGCCAATATTAAATTAAGAAGGTTCCCCTGTGAACACTTCTTCCAATAAATTTTAAAATTTTTCCAACACTATCTTCACCCATATTTTAAGAATTTTGAATTTTGAAAATTTTCAATGAAGGTTTTCTCGCATTTCGTTATGTTTCATCACAGTTTCGTTGCCCATATGCAGTGTAATGATAGTAAAGTATTTTTTTATAAAAATAAGAAGATAGTTTATACTCGTTGCGGAGGTATAAATTTAATAAAAGTCATTAAAATTGTAGTTTATCCTCATTTCGGAGTTAGACTTCGGCACTCCTGGTGCCTCTAGGATAGAACCGTTTCACTTGATTGGCTGCTACCCTCTTCTTTAATACCACTCCATCCAACTCTTCTAGCACATATGAACTGCCGGAAACTTGCTCCTTGATTTTATACGGTCCATTCCACCTATCTGCAAACATCTTTCCCCACTGACTTTCCAAACTCCTATTATACACCAGGACCATATCTCCTGGGTTCAAAGGTTTCCTTAATCGATGTGCCAACTGCTCATCCCAATATCTAACTGATTGATTTCGGATCTTCATCATCCGCGAATATGCCTTTTCTAAATATTCTTCTTTCTTTTCTAGCTGCATCATTCTTGCACACAATAATTCTTCAGTAGTTTTGACCGTGTCCCAGTCAACTCCAAGATATGATTCAGCTTCTAAATCAACCGGTAAAACTGCTTTCTGTCCAAAAACAAGTTCATAAGGTGAAAATCCAGTCGTCCTTTTGGCAGTGATTCGATCAGCAAATAAAACTAAAGGAAAATAGTGCCTCCACTTTTCGGCACTTGTCCCACACATTTTAACTAAAGCATCCTTAATAGCTTGATGCCCTCTTTCAACCATGCCTTCAGCTTCAGGATAATATGGGGTTGCTACCCTAACCTTTGATCCAACTTTCAATATGGCCTCTTTAAACTCTGTCCCAAATTCAGGACCTCCATCTACCGTTACCAACTTCATCACCCCATACCTATATACCCAATTATTCAAATAAAATTCTGCCACATTTTTGGCAGTTAAATTAATAAGAGGCGCTGCCTCTACCCAACCAGATAAATCATCTCTGGCCACAATTAAATATTTATACCGTCCCTCTTTTATATGAACGGCATCTAAACTAACTCTTCCAAAGAGCGTATATTCACCGGTCGCGCGTCCAGGTTCTTTTGGCCTTAAATAACTTCGTCTTTGACATTCTTCGCATGACTGAACCCACTGTTTAACAGCCATCTTCATGCCAGGCCACCAAAATCGATCAGAAATTCTCCTAAATGTTTCTCCAACGCCTCTATGCCCGAGATCTTCATGCAGTGATTTCAAAACTAATTCTTGCCCCTTCTGTTGAGTTATAACTACTTGAGGATTTGGATACCTCCTCCTCATTAAACGTCGACCAGATAGGTAAAAAGTAGATGACTTCCTCTTGATAGCCACCCATTCATCGTCTTCACAATCTTCTGGCCTCTCTAAAGTCAACAAATATTTGACTAACAAAAAATAAAAACCAGTCTGACCCCAGACTTCATCTTGAAAATCAATTAATATAACATCAATAGGGACTTCTCTATCACCAATATCACCTGCACATGAATGAGCCAATAATCGTTGACCCCTAAATAAATCTTTAATCGAGCTATGTCGACGTTTTTCTTCTGAACCTTTGGATCCTTCGTAAACCGTATTTGAAAATACCTCTTTCTCTTTATCCACCCTTTTATTTAAATTCTCTAATTCTCCAACATATACACCATTCCTTAATTTACTACTATCCCACACTACCAATCCATCTTCCTCTACATACACTACATCTTCTTCTACCTCCTCTCTGCCGAATTTATCTACACCTTTTCCAACACCTTTATTAACATAAAAACTATTTTCCAGTTTATCCTCTTGGTGGAGGTCATCATCTCCATAATCTAAACACAATAGTCCTGCCAGTTTAACCTCATGGGGGAGGTATGGAAAGTCTTCAGCTCCTTTAGTGCTGGCTTTGATAATAGGTATATCTTCATCGAACTCTTCTGAGTCTGAATCTTCTTCAGTGGGTGGTCTCCTTGATAAACCATCTGGCATAGTAAAAGTTTTGCCAGGCTTATGAACTAAATCGAACAAAAAATGTTGAATAAAAGCTACCCATCTCGTCATGGGTGCGTTCAGTAAACTTGGGGAATTAATCATCTGGATTAACGATTTCGCATCCACTTGCAACTCAAAATGTTTCCCCCACAAAATATGCTGAAGTTTCTTCAGTATTTTTGCCACACCACATAATTCCAATTTTGGTTGAGAATATCTTGATTCGACCTCAGTAAATACTACAGATTCATACCTAACTGGCCTGATGTAACCAGCTTTATCCATCTGAGACAAAACCGCCCCAGCTGCAACCTGACTTGAATCAACTGCTAAATAAATTCTGCCAGAATCTTTTCCATAATCCAACTTGTGCAGGACTAAATCCTTCCCCACAACCTCCTTCAACTTCACAAACGCCTTCTCACACTCTTCATCCCACTCCCAGTCTGCATCCTTTCTCATTAACCGTCTCAATGGAGCTGCCAATGAAGAAAAGTCCTTAATAAACATTCTAACATATACACAAACACCCAAAAACCCTCTAACTTCGGTCGTATTCTTGGGTCTTGGCCAGGACTGAATTTTGTTAACTTTCTTCTTGGACATAATCCTACCCTCTCTACATACCACATGGCCTAATATTTCTAAGGCTGGCACACAACAGGAAAATTTTGAACCTGAAATAGTTAAACCAGCCTCTTCAATTCAAAACAAGATTCTTTCTAAATTAATTGCAAACTCCCAAATGAATTTGCGTATCCCGGGATTCTCTTCCAACACCTGGTTATCATAGTCGGTTGTTGGTCCCTTAATTCCTCCATCATCTATAAAGATTCCAGCATATTGTGGAATTTCATCTTGAAGGATCCAAGCCATCTGAGCTTGATAAACTGCAACCGAATTTGTTGCTCCTTGAGGTAATCTTGTTAACTGTAAACGTCCTAGTGGTGTATCGAATGTAGTGAGAGGCCTTGAGTCCGGATGTAACTCTCTCTCATAATATCCACCCATAATATCTCCCAATCCATAACACACTCTCCCTGCAAATGCTTCAACAAACTCCTCAGCACTAGGTGGTATCCCAGCATCCTTTATTGTAACCCTATTTAATTCCCTAAGATCATGAACAACTCTAAGCTTGCCATTCGGTTTCTTGATACAAAATACCGGACTAGAATAACTTGACGTTGATTGCTCATACAGTCCAGTGCGTATCCGTTCTCTGACAACTTCGATATAAGCTTCTTTCAATGCAGCCGGAATACGAATCGGTTTCTGCTGCCAAGGTTCATGACATACCACAGGAATCTTGTAAGGCTCCCCATAGGAATGCTTCAACACACCCCTCTCCTCTTCTACAAAAGCAATGGCCTTCTCTCGCTTGACCATCACATCCAACAACAACTTCTTCTCTTCTCCAGACAACCAACCATCAGGTCCAAAATTAACAACACCCAGCCTCTCAAAAGTGATTCTTGACGTCTCAGAAAATTCAGGCGGATTCTTTACCAAGGGACTTTCATAAGGATCTCTTGATAACCTTGGTCTTCTCAAAGGTGGATTTAATTCAGCAGGTAGCGGTTCATTAATAGGTCGAACTTTATTTGCTACTTTCTTATATTTGGCTGCGTCCACATCTAAATAAACTTGAGGTAAAACATCGCCATTAAAACTTTCATCAAATGAATCTTCTTCATTGCCAGAATCAGAATAAGAAAAATTAGAAAAATATTTTATTTCATTTTTAAATTTTACCCTTTTCTCCTTTCCCTCATCTAATTTATAAACAGATTTTCCAACACCTTTGCTTCCCTTATCCAACATTAAATCACCTGTAAAGAAAGTCGGCAGTTTAACCTCTTGCTGGAGGACCGGAATTGAATTTTCACAAAAATTATTTTTTTGAGTTTTAATTATACTGAGATTTTTTATTGGATTTTGATAAGATTTTCGCAGTTTACCCTCTTGCTGGAGGTCCAAAATAGAAGGAGATAATTGCAGTTTAACCTCTTGCTGGAGGTCCGGAATAACATTTTCACATAAATTATTTTTTTGTTTTTTTTTTAATTATACTGAGATTTTTAATTTGGTTTTGATAAGTTTTTCGCAGTTTACCCTCTTGCTGGAGGTCCGTAATAGAAGGAGATACTTGCAGTTTAACCTCTTGCTGGAGGTCTAAAAACATACCCTTCCAATTTTTATCCAACCTAATTTGGCCCATTTTGCCTTTTTCACCGTTTTTAAATTTAATAGAAAAACTGGGTAAATCCAATAAACATATAGAAAAGTCCATAACATATTTGAACTCCAAAGTAATATTAACAGAAAATAATTGAGAATCCACTTGAATTATCTCCAAGTGAGCTGACCTATTGCAATCCGGGATCTCATCCTGAGGAGAGATTACAACATTAGAGTGATCAGCCCCTGCTACCCCAAAAAATGAGGGCCTCCACTATGGTAAGGTAAACTCTTACAGTCGCCTTGCTGTAAGCAGAATCCGGAGGAGATATGTGGATTTAGCTGAAAACCCCGTCCTTCCAATAAAAATAACAAAAATGGGAATTCTAAATCACTAAGCTAACCAATCTACTTGAATCTGATTGATAAAAATAATGAAACTCTAAAATATTTAACGCTTATTGAGATTTAAAGAAAGTGGCTAATGATAAAAGAAATACTGATAACAACAATTAAGGTGTACCAGTGAAAGATCTGAAAAGATTGACTTTTATGTTTTTATAATGATTTGAATTTTTATGAGACAGCAATAATCAAGTCCCAGCGATGAAGACCTTTCTAAAGATACCCTATATGAAGTGTGATTTAAATTGTTGAATTGTATTTCTAAAATGTTATGTAAAATAATAAATGTTATAAGGGTATTATAACTTATTTAATTTGTTGAGTAATAAAAAATGAGACCGTGGTGGTTAATGATTAAGCTGTATGATGTGTCCCCCCTCCCAATTTCGAGTTTGAGAAGCGCTTAAGTATTCCTAGTCACGTGCCTAAGTTTTCCCCTCCAGAGCTCTTCCAGAGTCAATCCGGAGCCCGTACGGAGTCCGTACGGAGTCGAAACGGAGTCCGTCCGGACTTCCGGACTCAATTAGAACCTTAAAACTATAATAAAAAATCTAGAGAAATTACACATAATAGAGCTACTTCCCCTTTACATACCAAACTAATTTTCGTAGTCTGCACAGCTCTAATTACCCCGTGAAAATTCATCAAAGTTAAGTAATTTTTGAAAACGTAAATATTTCTATAAAACTTTAAAATTCATTTAAAAATATAAGAAAAATAGTAAAAATTCTGGGAAAATTTCCCAAGGTTCTTGAGTGACTTGACTTGATACTTATAAATTTTTCAGACCGTAATAATAAGTTTTCTCCGTAAAATAAATTGTATTTGTGTAGGCATTCGCTTGTGACCAATTTCTTCATATTTAAAACTCCAATAAATTAAATAAAACCCTTTTATATAAAAAATAATAACACCAATCTTGCATGCCGTAATAACTCCATTTACGTACTTAGGTGCCATACTAAACTTTAGGCTACCACACCGTGAAAACTGTCGTGTGATTATTCCCCCATCTGCTTTAGGGTGTGGAGGCGTGGGTGTGGGAGTAGGGCAGTTCATTATAAAAATAATTGAGAGATGAGGGAAAAAGTATTAGACAAGGGAAATTAGTGTGGGAAGATGGTTCAAGCTCAACGGAGTTCGCGTTTTTTTTATACCCGGGCATCTGCCACGCGCCACGTGACACTCGAAGCAAAATTAACTCAATAAATCAATAATATCGAGTCCTAAATCTATACTCGAAGCGCAGAAAGCAATTCTCCATAGCAACTGCGATTTTTCCTTTGTGTACTTACTATTTAACTGCGCTAGCCTAAACTCTAAATCTAAATTAGTCAATCTCCCAATAGGGTACCTTAGTCCTTTTCAATAAGCGACGCACAGTGCTAGGATCAACAAAATAGTATAGTAGTAGTTTTTTTTTTCATTAAAGTTTTGTTAATTAATTAAAAGGGGTAAATTGAGCATGGACGGATATTTAGTGGAGAGGGTCTAAGTGTATGTTAGTAATGGTCAATGGAATGGGAATACTGCGATGGAAGGGAGGTCAATGCGAGGAGGAACAAAGGATATAAAAGGAGTTGGGTATTTGGTCGATATTCCTTAGAATTAAATTATAATATCGTATTTACATTAATAGTGGAAAAACCTTAAAAGTTAAATCATTGTTATTGTATCTTTCTTTTACCTTCTCAATATTCATTTCTAAATCCTAAATCTTTGATTATTGAGTTTCCAACCCTTCGTGAGATTTTAAGAATTATTATTACCTTGGAACTAGTTTATAATTCTTCTCGATCAAACCTCGAACCTATAGCTATTACTTCGAGTGACCTTCGAATCATTTCCTCGAATCATTCCTCTGTGCTTTGAAGAAGTTTCTAAAATCCCTCATCTCACTTACAGGAACATCCTCGACCTTGTGCGTAGGTCGTCCGGTGACAGTCTCAACATATTTTTGAGAATCATCAGACATTTTAATCCACCAAGCTGTATTTTTTATTCTGGTTAAGGTTTTATGGAAGTTAAAATGACCTGCAGATATATCATCATGAGATATACTTAACATTAACTCCTTTATTTAAGGGTGAATTAAAATTACATTGCTTAATTTTTTTCTATAATATATAAAACCATCCTCAATTGAAAATTTACCTTTGTCCAATGCTTCCCTATATTTTTGTGTCAATGTTTAAATCAAAAACCTCATTGAAGCATTAGATAGATCATTTTATATTGTAGTAATTTTACTCAAGTCAGGATCTGAAGAATAATTATCAAGAATTTATTGCATAAATTCATCCTCAAGATCTAAAACATAAATGTCATAAATGGTAATAATCTCTGTTTCAGGAAGATAAGCTGGATTATCATCATTATTAGGTAGAGGTACTCTAGATAACAAATATACATTAGAGTGTAAATTTCCTGCTCTATGTGTAATAGTTTTCTGTTCTATGTATTCTTGTACAGATAATTTCTATATAAACATATGTCTATTAGGAGTTTTCATGTTTAAGAGGGGCTTAACTGCACTACAGTCAGTTATCAACTCAATTTTTTAGTACTCAAGGTAAAAATGTAGCTTCTCAAGAGCCCATACTACTTCCTAACACTTAAGTTATACAAAATCATATTTCAATTCATTACTTCTTAGAGTTCTTGAAATATAGAAGATTACTACTTCTGACATTTTTCCTTAAATAAGTTGTTTTTGATGCAAAGCAGCACCTAAAACAATAGAAATTACATCAGTATACAAGACAAAAGTAGTTAGGAATCTGGTAACCCCAAGATGGAAGCTGTCATCAAACATTCTTTCAACTTATCAAAAGCATTTTATCTTTTATTGTTCCAAATGAAAGTTTCTAATTTCTTTATCAGTGTGGTCAATGATGCAGTAATTAATTGGTAGCTTTTTATATATTGTCCAAAGTAACCACACATACCAAGAAAAGATTGTACATCCTTAACATTTTGAAGTATTCCAATAGTCTTGATTGCAGTAACTTTGTTTTGGCCAACACATATTTGTAAGCCAGCTACAAAATGATCAAGCACTTTTAAAGACTCAAGCCCAAATTTACATTTTTTCAATGAAAGATCCATTTTTATATTTTCCATTTTCTGAAAAACATTCTTTGAATGGAGTAAGTGTTAATCATATGCCTTAGAGAGCACTAAGATTTCATAAATTTATACCATCAACCACACTTCAATCATTTAATTATGGAATGTTATATCCATTAATTTCTGAAATGCTGAAGGAGAGTTTTTTAGTCCAAATGGCATCATGAAATATTGATAAATTTCCACATGTGCTGTTATCAATAAAAAGTTCTGTGAGTTCTTTTCAACAGGGATTTGATGATACCCTTTGTTTCCATATAGCCAACCTATGTACTTAGCACCCTTTAGGGTAGTATTTATAGAGGAAATCCTTGGAAAATTATAAATATCATCCACTGTGAATGTTTTTAATGCTCTATAATCACCGCACAGTCCTGCCTTATCTTATTCATAAAAAATAAGAACTGGTGATATTAAAAAAAATCATGGTTTAGTTTCTATCTTTTCAATAATGTTCATGTTTAACAACATCTTAATATTATAATCTATTTATTTACTCTTCATTGGTGAATTGGGGTATGGTTTCTTTTTAAGAAATTCAGGAATATTATCCATTTCACTGGTCAAACTAATTTTTCTTTCATGATCTTTTACAAGGCCAAACTCCTTGGTCATATTTTCAAAAGCCATTGGAAATGGCTTAATTAAGTCCAAAATATTTGTTTTCCCAGCTTCACTTATCTGAGTGCCAAATGATCCTATTGAAGTTTCTGTTTCCAGAAGTTCCATCTCACTGGCTTCTCTTCCTTTGCAAGGAATATCAACTGAATCAATGTTCAAGACTGTGTTAAAAGAATTTATTTTTAAATTCTTTTTCCATTCATGCCAATTGTAAAACTATTATTAGAAGGGTCTAATTTTACACCAAAAGTTTTCAGAATGTCATTACCAATGATAAAACAGCTACTACAATTAGTATTATCCATAACCACTAAGTCACAAGTTACTTTAACATAACCATGTTGATGTTCAAAAAAAAGAAGCTTTGTATTTAACCATAGGTTGTAGTACTGATCCAAACCCTCTCCAATTTTTACTCTGAAGGGGTTTATGCTTTGAGTTTCAATCACTATAAATTTTCTGTAATGTATATGCAGAAACAACAGAACCAGCAGCTTCTGTATCTAAAACTATATTTACAGTTTCTCTAAAAACTATTTCTGGAAACATAATAGGTGAAATCATTAAGTTATCAGCTTGTATATCTTTAATGATCTCAGCATCTTCAAAGTTCATTAATGATAAATTTGAGTTTATACTTAATATTGGATTTTCAAAGATGGAAAAATCATTTTCTAACAAAACAACCTCATTTTTATCATTATAAGGGATATTATTGCCACAATCACTTGATTCTTTACTCTTTTATTTCTCATTTTCAGATTCTTGCTTATTTTAAACAATATTTATATTTTTATCACATTTGTAACCTTTAGCCCTAGGCTTATTACACATATAAAAAGTATTTGACTTATACTTTTTAGATACTATGGATGCAGTAGGTTATTTTTGCTTATCCTAGAGTGGTTTTGAATTCTGAGTTTTTAAAGGTTCATTATTTTTTATAAGTGGTATAACTTGCTTCATACTTATGGTTTAATAGTATTTCATTACAAATATTAATAAATTCAGAGTACTCATGTACCATTATTGTACTAGCTAAAACTATGTCTCTGACAGATATAGGTAATTTATATATTATTTTATCTTTCCATTAGTTAATACATATTTGGTTCAATGGCATTTAATATTTTATTTAAATTCATTAAAAATACCATAGGTTTTTCACCATTAAACAGTTTATACTTTGTTTTCTTATATAATCTTTTCTGAGTTAGTCTAAATTTAGAACCTCCAAATTTTTTTTCAAATAGTTGTTTCCATTCAGCCCAAGAGTAATATTTACCCTTACTTAATATAGCTTCAAACCATAATAAAGCAACATCTTTAAATAATGAAATTGGTTTTTATGTTATCTCTTCATCAGGTAGCTTATATGAGAATTTAAAATTGTCAATTCTTTCAATAAAATGTTGCCAATCAGAGCTGGCTCCCCATCATAAGATGGGTACTGGTAAATCTTTGACAAATTCTTCAGATTGGATTTAATATCACTAATCCTGTGTAAATTCAATAACTAATTTACTTTAGATAAATGGTTTTGTATTTCCTCTTGTACTTACTTGCGGCTTACATATGTTCTTTCAGGCTTGAAGTTTCCACCAGATGTTTTTTTGGTGGAAATGGAGATGATTGAGATTCATTTTTTTCAAACAAAAGGATTATTATTATATTGTGTGTACTTTTGATTATCCTGATTCATTAGTAGATTGGAAGTTTCAGTCCCAACCTTAGTTAATCTTTGTAAAAAATCAGAGGAAGTTTGATTTGTTTGTGCAAAAGATAATTTTGCTCTTGATTCTTATTTTAGAAAATTTGCTTCATGAAATTTCTCTAACTCACTGAATTATTTTGAAATGTCACTATATTTATTACTTAAAGAATCATATTTAAGAGTTAGAGCCAAATTTTCTTTCTCTAATTTTTTGTTTCTTGTTGTCAATTGGGAAATATTCAGTTTTAAGGACAAGATTTTTTCACTAGTGAGCTTAATTGCTTGTTTCTCATACTCAGTCATTCTACTCCATACTGCTGAAACAATTCTATGAACAGTTTAATTTTTATTAAAATACTCAAAATCATCCTTATCACATTCTTCACTATTTAGTAAAGTTCTCAACTCAGTGATATGTGGTAGAAACTTAGTTTTAACTGTACTGTTATCATAAATATTACTATTTATATTGATAAAAGATAAATCAGGTGCATCTACAACAAATCCCGTTTGTATCAAGTCTTCCTCAATTTTCTGAACAGATTTTACATCAATCAAATTACATGAATTGTAATAATCAGTATAATATAAAATCTTAGAAGGTTATTTACCTACCAAGGGATAGGAAAAATTCTTGTCTTTTGACACTTTTTTTTTGTTTTTAAGGGTGACTGGAAGTGGTCTGATGAGGGGATGGATTTCTATTGCAATGGTGGCTGGCCCACTGTTGGTGAAACCAATCCCACTTCCATTTTTCTACCAACATCTTTTTCATGGGACTGATTTGATCCTCCTGGGGCAGGGGGTGGCTGGGTTTGTTTTCATCCCTTTAATTCTGCTAGTTTTTGATTCAACTGTTGGAATCCCAATCTGCAGTTATGTTACACTTTCCCCACCTCTATGATGATAGAAAGCTTTGACTCCTCCAACTTCAGAACTTTTCTGGCCAAATGTGACAGTTGATCCTGAAGAGGAGGTTATGACTTCTTGATTGTCATCTTTTTTATGAAGGCATCCTTTTCCTCTATGCTTAATTTTTCTGGTTGAGGATAAGACTGACCTTCCATAGTTATGTCCTGTTACATTTTTTATAGCTTTAGACCTGGTAAAAAAAGCAGGTTTACACTTAAATTGTCCTGTGGAGCAATCATAATATCTAAAATAACTACTTAATACACTTACACAAAGGAAAGACTGTATGTTAATCAGTAGATAAAATTATTAGTAATATAAATACTAATAAAAGCACTGGAGCTTACCCTGAATTTATATTTTTATTTATTTGAATAAAATAAAATAAAAATTTAAAAAAATCTGTCAAAAAATAAATGATAAGAATTTTAAGTGGACCTTTATAATAGAGAATAATTAGCTTACCAAGCCTAACCAAATACCAATTTAATTGTGTGATATATTGGTGACAAAATAAAAAGTGAAATTGGGTTTATATTGGGTACAGTTACTACTGTAAATACCAAATTTTTATTTTAAAAAATTAGTCAATTATTATAAGGGTTCTTTCGGCAATCACTTAGTTATGATCACCCACTAATGTGCTTCAGACCCAAATATTTCATTTATACACTTCAAAATATAGGGGGTGGACTTGCTAGCAAGTCCTCAATTTGAACTCAGATGGAACTCAGATGGAACTCTGATGGAACTCAGACTGAACTCATATTGAACCCATACTGAACTCTACTAGAACACCCACCTGAAGCAGTTCTTCTGAGTGGTGCTCATCTCTGATTGTATGGCTCCTTTACTGATAGCTCAATGTGTGTTCAATCTGTGGTGAGTTTGGTTCCAAGGTTGTGGACTCACTAGCAAGTCCGCCCCCCATATTGTGTGGTGATATGAACTATAATAGAGTTAAAATACTTTCCTAAGTTTATACTAAAATAAAAAGTAACAATTTAGGAAAGACTTCTCCTTTCAGTTTTTCTGAATTTTATTTCCTGGTTCTAAAAGTATGTCAATTCATTAAAGTTTTTAAATCCTCCTTCTTAACTTATCCACTTCTTTTCTCTAAGCTATTGAAATTAACAATACACATGATGTTTTCTGGGTTCAAATTGAATATATAAACCATTATCCTAAGTTATATAGATATTTCTTCTTAGATTTTTGTGATGATATGAAGCAAAAATATTTAACTTATTTTCATGAAACTCCAGCCAATAATAATGAAGACATTATGAAGAGAAGATTGTTTATGCAACTTTTTGATGCTAATGTAGAAATATTTTAAAGAGATTATTTTTTTGATTGTTCTCTTTTTTGAAATATTTTTTTAGTGCTGTTAAACATGATGTCTGGTTGATCCTATTGGTTTCTGACTTTTATTGACATAAACTTGAAATAAACCATATTTTCCTTGTGATGATTCCACTACTGAGAGCAAGGTTTGAATACCTTCAGAATCCCCTCTACCTGTCAGCCAGGCTACTAGACTTAACCAGTGAAATAATTAATTATTTACTGGATGAAGCCACACCTTATCATTTTTAATTATTATTTAATTATAATTTAGTTACATTAAAATTAGTTATAATAAATTAACTAATTACAGAAGTTAAAGTTAAAAAATTAATTAATTAATTAAATAATTAAAATTAAAATTATAATTTTGTCCCTTATATTTTCTCTAACACCATGCTCATTTGACAGGTTGGTAAAAAATAAAATTTTATATTAAAAAATAAATATAAAGATAAAATAAGATTTAAATATTCAAATAATATTAAATATATACAAAAAAAATCAAATTTCTTATTTAGGATTGACTTTTACAGTAAATATTAAATATATTGATGTATTTCTGACATACTCTGTAAATACATCTTTTTGACGCCTTCTTTTTAGAATAACTTTATTATTTGAAATACTCTTTCTGGAATGTTCTTTTCTCTCTCTCTTCCTACTGTTTTTAGAATTTGATTGCCGTGCTTTGTCTCTCCTTTGCCTATAAAAGGCCTCTCTTTTTGTTGTCTTTTAATCATTCTTTTTTACCAACTCATTTATTACTACAACTACAACAGTTAAAACCTTATTTATTATATTTTATAACCTTAGTATTTACACCAGACGTAATTCTAATTCTATAACTTATATAAATATTTAAATCTACCTCTTATTTTGAGTAAAAGAAATCATACTTGATAAAGAAAATACGTACCTAATTATTGAGAGTCAAATAAATCCTTAAAATCTTCATATTACACCGTACCAAAGCTTCTAGACCAAAAGTGAATCTTGACAATTGGGGGCCTTTCCGAAATATCGACGGCACAACGTTACTTGAGGCGTAATCGAGGGGACCATCGGCATACAAGTACCTGTAAAGAACGAGTGGAGGCGAGAAAACAACAAACGTCATACGTCACGTGATAAAAGTTTTTGCTGCGAACGGGAATCAAACCGCGCTCCAAAACTTAAGCTCATATACTGACTAAAGATTGTATATATCGTGGTAATTATTGTTATTACTATTTTTGGGTTACTCTTCACTCTTCATTTGCTACATATTTCCTTTTACTCAGCACTCTGTAAGTGGCATTAATTTGCTCATTTTGCAGGGGGAGGTGTCTGGTAATTTGGAATTTAATTTTATTATTATATTTTTTTTATTTTTCCTGGTTGACCATAATAGAGCAATAACTGTTCTTAGTCCCAGAAGTAATAAAATAATTATATTTTAATATTAATTATCATTTTTCAGTTGACAATTGTCCTGATTAATTTGAATTTTAATTGTTCCAGTTGACAAATTGTCCTGACAATAATATTTTTTTTATTAAATAAAATAATTATTATAATTTTTCAGTTGAAATTTGTCCTGATTAATTTAAATTTTAATTATTCCAGTTGACAAATTGTCCTGACAATAATATTTTTTTTATTAATAAATAATTCACATTTAATTACTTCAGTTGACTTTGAGTCCTGGTAATCCAATAAATCTTTTTAATTAATAAAACTCATATTTAATTACTTCAGTTGACATTAAGTCCTGGTAGTTAAGTGATCAGTAAAAATAAATTTTTTTATTAATAAAGATTCATATTTGATTATTTCAGTTGACAATAAATCCTGGTAATAAATTAGTTGATTTAAATCCTGAAAATAAAAATTAATAGAAATTCTAATTTATTTCTACAGTTGATTGTATTATCCTGGTTTTAAATTTTTTTTATTAATTTTATTTAAAGTTGATTTTTATCCTCAAAAGATTTTAATTATTATTATTTTTATTTTATTTCTGTTAAATAAAAATTAAAAATAAAGACTAATTAATTTTTGTCTCTTTCCTTAATTTCAGTAGAATCTTAAAATGACTGATCAAAGTGGTTTTGCTGCACGTGAAGAAGAACTAGACTTAATTGATTATGATGAGCCTACATCTTTAAGTTCTCCTTTAACAAGAAGAATTTCTCAAACTAATAAATCCTTGCCCCAAACAGGATGTAGAAATGGAAGAAGTAGAAATCCTAGTGGACAACACTCAGGATCAGAAGCCCATGACAAAACCACCAGAAGAGCTTCCAAAAGGCTTCAGGATAAAAAAGATGCCGTTGTCTCAGCAGGTAAAGAATCTGTATACCCACATAAAGGAGTTAAGGACAGACAGCTTGAGACTAAAGGTAAGGGTAGATGCCTTGGAAGAAAAGGTGAAAAGAACAGATACTTTTCTCCAAGAGAAGAAGAAACCTCTTCCTCCCAGGGATCAACAACAATTGGCTCCCCAATCCCAAGAGATGGTGGAAGTGTCCAAGTGGCAGTGGGACTGGCTCAACACTCAGTGGGACTACTTGGCTCAAAACCAGAATCAGTTACCTCAGGTAGGTCCATCAAGGCCCACCCAGGCCAACCCCACTCCTCCCCACCCTTATCAAGGAGGCAAAAGAAGAAGGAAGCCCAATATGGTGATACCCAGAAAACCCTGGTACGTCCCTCTATTGATTCTCAAGTGCCTTTTCTTGTGGCTGACTCTGTTCCTTCAGGTAAATCTGGAAGGCAGGATGAAACCTTGAGACCTATAGAGGCTGGGAATAGTAGACAGATATCTCATGTATCTAATGCTTTACTTTTAATTGCTACCTCAATGATTAATCCTGATATGGCTGTGATTGATGAAACTCTTGACCCTGAGTTCTTTGAGAGTCTGGAAAGTTACTCAGTTTCCTTATTGAGAAACACTCCAGATGTAGCAAGAATTAATGATGAGCACTTGAGAGATATTATTGCCAAGCAAAATCATATAATGAACAATATGCAATTGAATTAGAGATATAATAGTTTGTTAACTGATCAAGGATATCAAGCATTAAAAAGTGAAGCTCAGAGAGTCTCTGATGAATTGTCTCATTACAAAGCAACCCATGAAAAGAAAATTGCTTTATGGCAAAATATAAAAAATGATTTGTCTAAACTAAAAGATACTGTATCTGCCTGTTGCCAGGAGGTAGAGATAGATAAGATAAATCTGAAAAGATTGAGTGACCATTTGTCATCTTTTCAACATAAAAATAAATTATCTTTTGCAACTATCAATGAGAGTTTATCTAGTCTTCCAAGAATGAAAACAAGACTAACAACCATTGAAGAAAAATTGAACTCATTGTTAAATGACCAAAAATATTCTGAAATTTCTGTGAAGGAACATATAGTGCAGGATGCTCAACCAGTACCTTTGGCTAGTTCATCTAAAATAGAAATAGATCCAGAAATACCTGTTGACAACACTGAGTTTCCATCAGAAACTGATGATGCACCAGGATCTGCAACAGAAGGATTAAACAATGAGATTTCAGCACAATTAGAAAAATTACAGCTGCTTCTTGCTCAGAAACAAGCTAGTACTAAGGAGACCCCTTCAAATCAAAAGAATTGGCCAAAACTTGACCAGTACCCAACATTTGATGGTGATTCTTCTTCTGATTGGCAACAATTTATTTGCAGAATTGATAATTTAAAAAATTCTTACAAACTCCCAGATGTGGAAATTGTGTCCAAGTTAATTTCTTTGTTCACTAATGTTTCCCTGATGTGGTATGAATCTGTTCTCCTGGATGGGAATGACTACTCATGGGAGGTTTGGAAGAAATTAATTAAAGCACAATTTGGTGGCTTCAAGTTCAGAATGGCTCAACAACGGCAGTATGAGGAAACTAGATATAGCTCTTCTACTGATAAACCTATTGAGTTTTTAATGAAACTTGTAAAAATCTTAAGGGCAATGGACCCAAATATGGAGTTTGATTTATGGAAGGACAGGATCCTCTATAAATTACCAATGTCTCTGAGAGACTTGATAGTGGCTAGGACTGACACTACGCAATATAAGGGGTGGACTTGCTAGCAAGTCCTCAACCTGAACTCAGATGGAACTCAGACTGAACTCATACTGAACCCATACTGAACTCTACTTGAACACCCACCTAAAACTGTTCTGCTGAGTGGTGTTCATCCCTGATTGTATGGTTCCTTTATCAATAGCTTAATGTGTGTTCAATCTATGGTGAGTTTGGGTCCAAGGTTGCGGACTTGCTAGCAAGTCCGCCCCCCATATTGTGTGGTGTGAGTTCTCCAAAGAACCTTTTTCTTTCATTAATACTTGCAATGAGATACTTCTAAACAATAAGTATGATGCAAGAAGATTCATTCCTAGGACCACTGTGGAGAAACCCTCCACTTATCAACAAAAACCTCTAGAAAAGGTTGGTAAACCTTCTGCCCCTGTTGCACCAAAGATGTATGCAACAAAAACTTGCTTCAAGTGCAACATGCCTTGGCAGAAAGGCCATGTTTGTGACAAGAAGATAAAACTTGTAGAACAAACAGAGGAGCATGCTGATGACACAGTGGCACTGGATGATACATCAAGTGATTGTGCCAGCAATATTTCATATGAATCTCAACAAGAAATCTTGATTCTGGAAGAAGATATTCATTATTTAAATACTATTGACATTGATAATAATGATTTATATACAGTTGAGGATGCTGAGATTATAAAGAACATTGAGGATAACTCAATTGTTATTGCCCCTCTGTCTTGATCAATGGAACCAGCATTGAAGTTGTTCTGGATTCTGGAGCTGGAGGAAGTGTTGTATCTGAAAGGGCACTTGCTTCAGTAGATCAAGACTATAAATCTAAACTGTTGCCTATCATTTCTGAAAATTGGAGAGGGTATGGCTCTGTTTTGTCCCCCATTGGTAAATACAAAGCCACAGTGTTTTTTAAATATAACCATGGTTTTGTAAGAGTTATTTGTGATTTTGTTGTCATGAAAAATGATAACATGAGCAATTGTTTTATTGTAGGGAATGATATTTTAACCATGTATGGCATAAAATTGGATCCTTCAAACCAATGTTTCACAATGGGGATGAATGGGAAGAGAAAATTTAAAATTTCCTCCCCTAAAAAATTGTTAAAACCAGAATGGAACACATGTAATTCTGTGGTTCAATATAAAGGAAGATCTACAAAGGAAATGCATGCCCTTATGTCTGAAATTGACAATGCTTCTTTTGGAGAACAACTTTCTGGTGAGGATAAAGATTCCATCATTAACTTGATGAAATCTTTTCCTATGGCCTTTGCTCATGGGTCACATGAACTGGGATTAGTTAAAGAGGAAATGAAACTTTCATTGTCTTGCCCATTAACTGATATACCACCTAGTTTAAAGAAGAAGCCTTATCCTGCTTCTCCCACAAAGAGAAAAGATATTGAAGATAATATCTCTACCCTTTTAAAAATGAATATTATTGAAAAGGTAGTTGAAACACCTAAATATTGTGTTATCTCACCTGTCCTAATTTTTTATGAGAAAGATAAAGCCAGGTTATGTGGTGATTATAGAGCACTAAATACTTATACTGTTGATGATATCTATCCTTTACCTAGAATCAGCTTTATACATACTACTTTACAGGGTGCTAAATATATCAGCTGTTTGGATGGTAATAAGGGATATCACCAGGTACCTGTTGAGAAAAATTCTCAGAACTTTCTGATGATTGCCACTCATATGGGTATTTATAAGTATATTAGGATGCCATTTGGCCCTAAAAATGCCCCTTCAGTTTTCCAAAAAGTAATGGATAACACATTCCATCAAGAGATAATTGAAGGTTGGCTGATGGTTTATATTGATGATATCATTATATTCTCAAAAACATTTGAGGACCATCTTAAACACCTGTGTAAAGTATTCCAGAAAATGGATGAAATAAATATGACACTTGCTTTGAAGAAATGTAAATTTGGTTTCCATTCTTTAAAAGTTCTTGGTCATGTTGTTTCAGGCTTACAGATATGTGTTGACCAGAACAAAGTGGCAGCCATAGAACAGGTGAAGGCTCCTACTACAGTGAGAGAGCTCCAAAGTTTTTTGGGAATGTGTGGATACTATAGACAGTATATTAAAAATTACCAAGTCATAGCTTTACCCCTTACCCAATTAACTAGAAAGGATGTTGCTTTTGTCTGGAATAGTGAAAGACAAAGAGCCTTTGACACTATGAAAAACTGTTTGATGTCAGCACCAATTCTTGCTTTACCTGAATTTAATCAACCATTTTTTTTGTACACTGATGCCAGTTTCATTGGTCTTGGTGCTGCCCTCCATCAAAAACAAGTGATGAATGATAAAGTTTCAGAAGTATTAATTTGTTATATTTCAAGAACCTTGAGAAATAGTGAATTGAAATATGGTGCTACTCAATTAGAGTGTTTAGCTGTAGTATGGGCTCTAGAAAAGCTTCATTATTACCTAGATGACCAGAAATTTGAACTTGTCACTGACTGCAGTGCAGTTAAATCCCTTTTAAACTTGAAAACACCTAATAGACATATGTTTAGATGGCAGCTGGCTGTTCAAGAGTACAGAGGGAGAATGACAATTATTCACAGAGCTGGTATTGGTCACTCAAATGTGGATATGTTATCAAGGTTACCCTTACCAAATGATGACTCTAATCCTGCTTATGATCCTGAGGATGAAATTATCCATATCCATGGGATATATGTGGTTGATATGGAGGAAGAGCTATTACAGCTTATTCTGGAATCATATGATAAGGACACTGACTTGAAAAAGTTATGCACCATATTAAATGTTCCAAATAATGCTTCAATACAAGCATTAATTAAAACCCTTCCACCAAAGTACCAAAAAGCTTTGGAAAAAGGAAAATTTTCAATTGATGAAGGATATCTATATTCTAGAAGAAAGTTGAGTAATGTTATTGTTATTCCTCCTTCTATGAAAGAAATCATCTTGAAAATTTGTCATGATGACATATTAGCTGGACATTTTGATCTTGACAAAACAATGATCAGAATTAAGAACACTGCTTGGTGGGCTAATATGTCTGAGGACACAAAATTATATGTTGAATCCTGTGATTCATGCCAAAAATCAAAAAGATTAACTGGTAAAAGAGCAGGATTAATGCAACATATTGAACCTCCTGATGCTCCATGGCAAATAATAAACATGGATTTTGTAACAGGATTACCTATTGCTGGTAAAGACAGTTATAACTCTTGTTGGGTTATTGTGGACAGATTCACAAAAATGTGTAAATTTATCCCTACCCACAAGGATGGTTCCACTAAAGAATTAGCTTTCTTATGGTGGTCTCATATGTTTAATACTGCTGGTTTTCCTAAAGCCATAATCTCTGACAGAGACCCTACATTTACTTCTGAATTTTGGATGTCTCTGATGGATGTTTGTGGTTGTGATCTGAAACTTTCTACTGCCCATCACCCTCAGACTGATGGTTTAGCTGAAAGAATGATTCAGACTCTAGAGGACATGATAAGAAGGTATTGTGACTTTGGCCTTGAGTATAAAGATAATGACGGATTCACTCATGATTGGGTTACCTTACTTCCTGGGTTAGAATTTGCTTATAATAGCACTGTTCATTCTGTTACTCAAAGAAAGCCTTTTGAGCTCTGGCTTGGATATGTTCCTAATACTCCTGCCCAAATTCTCAATAACAAAATACCTAAATTGGATATACATCCTGGTGTAAAATCTTTTCTTCAAATGCAACAACTATGTAGAAATCATGCTCAAAAATGTATTGAAAAATCATTTGAATATGAGAAGAAAAGATGGGACAAATCCCATAAAGAATAAACTTTTAAAAAGGGTGATGAAGTGTTGATTTCTACAGTCCACTTCAACTTACAAGGTAATAACAAATTAAAAGATCCATTTGTTGGTCCATTTGTTGTCAGAAGAATGATTGGAGATAATGCAGTTGAAGTTATTCCGTATTCCCCATATGACAGAAAACATCCTGTTTTTCCAATATCTCTTTTGAAACCTTACACATCCAATAGTGCTATATTTTCAAAAAGGAGGGGTAGACCAAAGAAAACCCCAAATGAAATCACTGAGACAGCAGAAATTGAAAAAAATTTAAATGACAGAATAGTCACTGCTGAGAAAGGTACAGAATACTTATTGAGATTCAAGAATAAATCATCTGAATATGATTCTTGGATACCTGTGAAGGAGAAATCTAATCTTCCTACTCTACTAAAAAAGTATAAAAAGAAAAAATCATAGCATTTTTTTATTATTATTGTTTTTTTTAGAGTGAGGGAGTGTCAGCCAGGCTACTAGACTTACCCAGTGAAATAATTAATTATTTACTGGATGAAGCCGCACCTTATCATTTTTAATTATTATTTAATTCACTACGCAATATAGGGGGTGGACTTGCTAGCAAGTCCTCAACCTGAACTCAGATGGAACTCAGATGGAACTCAGACTGAACTCAGACTGAACCCATACTGAACTCTACTTGAACACCCACCTAAAACTGTTCTGCTGAGTGGTGTTCATCCCTGATTGTATGGTTCCTTTATCAATAGCTCAATGTGTGTTCAATCTATGGTGAGTTTGGGTCCAAGGTTGCGGACTTGCTAGCAAGTCCCCCCCCCATATTGTGTGGTGATTATAATTTAGTTACATTAAAATTAGTTATAATAAATTAACTAATTACAGAATGTTAAAATTAAAAAATTAATTAATTAATTAAATAATTAAAATTAAAATTATAATTTTTTCCCTTATATTTTCTCTAACACCGTGCTCATTTGACAGGTTGGGAAAAAATAAAATTTTATATTAAAAAATAAATATAAAGATAAAATAAGATTTAAATATTCAAATAATATTAAATATATACAAAAAAATCAAATTTCTTATTTAGGATTGACTTTTACAGTAAATATTAAATATATTGATGTATTTCTGACATACTCTGTAAATACATCTTTTTGATGCCTTCTTTTTAGAATAACTTTATTATTTGAAATACTCTTTCTTGAATTTTCTTTTCTCTCTCTCTTCCTACTGTTTTTAGAATTTGATTGCCGTGCTTTGTCTCTCCTTTGCCTTTAAAAGGCCTCTCTTTTTGTTGTCTTTTAATCATTCTTTTTTACCAACTCATTTATTACTACAACTACAACAGTTAAAACCTTATTTATTATATTTTATAACCTTAGTATTTACACCAGACGTAATTCTAATTCTATAACTTATATAAATATTTAAATCTACCTCTTATTTTGAGTAAAAGAAATCATACTTTATAAAGAAAATACGTACCTAATTATTGAGAGTCAAATAAATCCTTAAAATCTTCATATTACACCGTACCAAAGCTTCTAGACCAAAAGTGAACCTTGACACTACCAGTCTCTTTCTAGAAAAACATGAGATAGTAGTCTCTACACCTACTGGGCTGGATACTTTGATCCTATTCCCACCATAAGGTCCTCCAAGCTTCTTCTAAAATAGCCTAATGTGAGGCACACTAAAATTCAAAGTACCTAATCCACCTTTAAAAAATTCAGCATCACAATATTCCAATAAATTTCCAACTCTTTAAACCACTTAAAAACTGTCAGAATTTTTCATGTTTAGCCAGACTTTCTTGGCATCTTTATTTCCAGCCTTTGAGTGCATCCCATTTCTGTTCCCTATTATACAACACCTCTACACTCTACATAGTTCAGGCTAAACATATCTGTCTTTACAATATCTTCCAATAACCCTTATGAATTTCTACTTTTATTTAAAATACATCCATTTTATGACATCTTCATTTCCTAAAGTTAGCTACACCATATCCATCAATAATTGAGTTTTCCAAATGAGTGATTTCAGTTTGAGTACTGATGAGCCAGTTATAAATTAAGAATTATTGAAATAATTTTCCAAATATATTATAATTCCCATTTGAAAGCCTTGGGGAACAAAACATTTAATCAAATGCCAGTTTATAGTCTTGGTGGACTACCCTTCTGAAAGTCCCTACATAAGTTGCCCATATAATGAATGAATTTCCAGTTTGAGGTCACGGAGAAACAAAGAGAAATTAATTTAAAGTCTAGGATCATAGTGGACCAATTATTTAATTGATAGTATATTCTTGAACTTTTCTTCTTAAATTTTCAGTTCTAAACCTTGATGGATATGCAGATCCAAAAACCAGAATCCAAAATTCTTCATTAATATTTAGATTAAAGTCATGAAAGACTAGCAGATTCAAAAATTCAAAAGCCAACATCTTGAAAAAATCTTGAAAACTAGCCAGTTTATAGTCATGGAGGACTAACAGATCCAGAGTAGAAACAAGTTAAAATCTTGAGAACCAGCCAGTTTTAAGTGTTGGAGGACTAAAAATTATCTTGACATAAAATCCAGTAATTTTTGAACTTTAGTCAACCCCATCTTCCATCTCAAAACATAATAAAATTAAATGAAACAATTAGAATTTAATAAAATATATGAAAATGAATATTTTATTTTAAAAATTACAAAAAATTTAGCATTAATAATTTTAATTTATGTATTTTTTTAAAGAGAGTTAGGATTTGAAAATTTAAAATTAACATTTTAAAGTAAAAGAAAATTAAAAAGATTTTCTAAAGTTTGAAAATTTAAAATAAAAGATGTCCTAAAATTTAAAAATTAAAATTCAATATATAAAGTGGCCCCCCCCCCAGCCATTTTATGAGCAGAACCCCTGACATCATACCCACATCCAAGTCTAAACTGATGTGTGATACACAGGAAATAAATTTAAAATAAAAAACATTCTTAATTCTGAAAAATTTTAAAAGCATGATTAAAAAAGTAGAGAAATGATCACTGGGTGGGCTCCCTCCAATTTTTAAAAATGATTGGAGACCACTAGTGAGAATTATTCCTGCACAAATTATTTCTAATAAAATTTAAAATGGAAATAAAATAATATTCTAACTTAAAATTTCAATAATCAAAAATAAAACAAAATAATAAAATCTTGAATCTGGCTTTCAAATGAATGTGATTGTTTTAATGACATAGTGATCTAATTTATAGTATTAGATGATTACCTATATGACAAAAATAAAGCCAAAATTCAACTAGAAACAGGGAAACTTTAGTAACAAAAATTGTGGGGTGATTTAGTATAGAGCAGGAAGCCCTTCAATTACCCTCAAACTTTACAATATTGTATTTAGAACGTTCCCCTGTGAAAAATTCTACCAAAATAATTAAATTCCATCATAAATCTTCACCATAAAATTTTTGAAATTGAAATTAAGGATCTTTTTCTTTATAATTATAGTGGGTATTTTATCCTAATTTTGGAGGTGTCTTTTTATCAATAATTAACAGTTAACCCTCATTTCATGATTATGCTTTGGCACTCCTGGTGCTCCTAGGATAAAACCGCTTTACCTGATCAGAAGCTACTTTCTTATTTAACACTACACCATCCAACTCTTCCAAAAAATATTAACCACTAGAAACCTGTCCTTTTACTTTATATGGTCCATTCCATCTATCTGAAAACATCTTCCCCCACTGACTTTCCGAACTGCTATTATACACCAAAGCCATACCCCCATCTTTCAAACGCTCCCTAATTCTATGAGCCATCCTCTTATCCCAATATCTGACTGACTGACTGACTTTTAATCTTGATCATCTTAGAATATGCCTTCTCTAAAGTTTCTTCTGTCTTTTCTAGCTGTACCATTCTTGCACATAATAATTCTTCAGTAGCTTTGAAGGTATTTCAATTTACTCCAAGACATGATTCAGCATCTAAATCAACCGGTGAAACCGCTTGTCTTCAGCACCCTTTGTGCTGGCCTTGATAACAGGTATATCTTCATCAAGTTCTTCTGAGTCAGAATTCTTTTCAGTAGGTGCTCTTCTTGATAATCTATCTGGAATAGTGAACGTTTTTCCTGGCTTATGTACTAGATCAAAAGAAAATCTTTGAATAAAAGCTTCCCATCTGGTCATAGGTGAACTCAGTAAACTTGGGGAAATAATAATTGAATTAAAGATTTTGCATCCACTTGAAGTTTGAAGTAGTGTCCCCATAAAACATTTTGCAATTTTTTTTGAAATTTCTCCACAACACAAAGCTCTAATTTTAGTTTAGAATATTATGATTCCACCTCAGTAATAACCACAGATTCATACCAGACTGGTCTGATGTAAGCAGCTTTATCCATCTGAGACAAGACAGCCCCAGAAGCAATTTGACTTGAATCTACAGCCAAATAAATCTTACCTGCTCCTTTACCATAATCTAATTTATGGAGAATAATATATTCTCCAACCACCTTATTCAACTTCACAAACGCTTCTTCACACTCATCATCCCACTCTCAATCAGCACTGTTCCTAGTTGAATGTCTCAAAAGAGCTTCCAATGAAGAGAAGTCCTTGATGAACATACTAAAATAAACACATATGCTGTGGCAGCCTAAATATTAGTACAGAACCAAGGTTTATTTAAGGAGGATATTGGGAGATTATTACAAAGATTGGAAAATCAAAGCTAACTTTATAAAATTTTTATTTGAAAGAATGGATGTTATAAGTGGTTTAAAAATGGATAATTTTACAAGTCAACATTTAAAAAATATTTATTGGCTAAGAAGTACAATTATAGGCTTAAAAACTCATGGAAATGCAATTCAGGAGTCTATAGAACATTTGGAATTTTTTGGGAAATTTTTACTATTTTTCTTCTATTTTTAATAATTTTATAGAGTATTTTTGATTATTATTGACTTTTCATAATTTACTTAACTTTAATGATTTTAATTAGATAAATATGGCTAGGAAGACTATGAATTTTAGTTGAGAAAGTAGAGGGGAAGTAGCTCTATGATCTGTAATGTCTCTAGATTTTTTTATTTAGGTTGAAAGTTGTCATTGAGTCCAGAAGTCCATACCAGCTCCCGAATGCTCCAGACAAGCTCTGTACAAAATATGGGATGCTCTGGGCAGTGAAAATATGGCACAAGAACTAACTATGCATATAAAGCTGTAGAATCAAAATTAGATAGAGGGATATCTTATTAGAGAACCTAACAGAAACACAGACACCTAACTACTGGTCATGCATATCAACAATCATTAATTTGTAAGATCTTTATAAATAAAACTTTTATATAACACTATATAATTATTATTTCACAACACATTTACATATAATTATAGGGTATCATTGTAAAGGTATCATCTTCAGGTATTTAGTCATAAAACTTGTTCAAAAAATATAAAACATCATAAAAATATAAATATTCAATCATTTAAATAACTTTTCTGGTACAACTTTACTGTTGTATTATCTTCATCCAAACTAAAAGAACACTGTTTCTAAATCTCAAAACCTTTCTAATCAAATAGATAACTGGTTTTTCTTTATCAAGTAGACTTATAGGCTTAGTTAATTTTGAACCTATATTTTGCTTAAAGGGAAAGGGTTTTCTTCTTTTTATCAAACTCCTTTGGATTCTACTTACAGCAAGGCAACTGTGAAAGTCTTTATACAATACTTTGAAACCCTCTCACTTTGGTGATATTCTTGGGTCTTGGCCAGGACTGAATTTTTTTTTTCCTTCTTCCTTGACATAATCCTACTCTCTCTACATACCACATGGCCTAGATTTTCTAAATATGGTACACAAGAATAAAACTTTGATCCAGAAATAGTTTAACCATCCTCTTCAATCTTAAACAAAATTCTCTTTAAACAACAGCGAATTCCCAGATAAATTTTTGTATCCCTGGGCTCTCCTCCAACAATTCATTATCACAATCCGTCAAAAGACCTTTAACTCCACCATCATCAATGAATATACTAGCTTATTTTTGAGTTTCATCTTAAAGAATCCAAGATATCTGAGCCTGATAAACTGTAACTGTATTCATTGCACCTTGAGGTAATCTCATCAATTGTAATTTTCCAAGTGGAGTATCAAAAGTAGTGAGAGTCCTAGAATCATGATATAATTCTCTCTCATCATATCACCCCATAATATTACCCAATCAATAGCACACTATACCAGAAAATTCTTCCACAAACTCCTCTGAACTAGGTGGTATACCAGTATCCTTTATTGTAAACCTATATAATTCCCTAAGATCATGCACTACCATGAGCATGCCATTGGGTTTCTTGATAAAAAAATGGAATTGAGTAACATGATTTAAACTTCTCATATAATCCAGTTCCGAGTTTTTCTCTAATGACTTCAATATAATTAACTTTTAAAGCTTCAGGAATTGCAATTGGCTTTTGCTGCCATGGTTCATGACATACAACAGGAATCTTGTACAGCACCCTGTAAGAATGCTTCAACACACCTCTCTCCTCTTCTACAAAAAGCAAAGGCTTTGTGCCTTTTCACCATCACATCCTGAAACAGCTTCTTTTCTTCACCTGATGACCAATATTCAGGTCTAAATTAAACAATACCAGTCTCTCAATAGTAATTCTTGATGTTTTGGAAAATTCAGGTGGATTCTTGACTAAAGGAAATATATATGGATCTCTTGATAAATATGGCCTCTTCAAAGGTGGGTTTAATTCAGCAGGTAGTGGTTTCTTAATTGGTTTGACCTTATTGGCTACTATTTTTTTATTTTGCTGCATCATCATCCACTTTGAATTGAGGAATAAGATCTCTTATAGATCCATCATTAAATAAATTTTAATCAGAATTTTATTCATAATCAGAATCAGAAACAAAATAAGTTGAAACATAAATTTTATTATCAATATTAAAATTTCTATTCCCTTTTCGTTCATCTAATTTTACATCATATTTTCCATCATCATAACTACCATTTTCCCCCACATAATCCCCAGTAAATAAAGTTGGAAGTTTAACCTCTTTCTGAAGGACATAAATAGAATCATCACAAATATTTTTTTTTGTGTCTTAAGTATATTAAGATTTTTTCGGTTAATTTTGATTAGTTAATTGCAGTTTATCCTCTTGCTTGAGGCCATATAATATACCACAAGAAAAAACACTACTATTATCCCCATATTAACTAAATTACCAATCCAATTTTTATCCAACAGAATACATCCCATCTTTCCTCTTGACACAATTTTAAAATTTATAGAAAAATTTGACAATGATAGTAAAAATATAGAAAATCCAACACATAATGACACTCCAATAAAAAATCAACAGAAAATAACTGATAATACTTTTGAATTATTTCCAACAGAAGCTGACCTTTTTACTCATCTCTTCTTAGTGCAGACACAACACCGACACATTGTGGTAATCCCAGGCCTTGTCTCCCAATCTTAATCTCCAAGAGGATCCTACTACATATGAATCCTTCTCATATCTTCACCTGTAGCCTTTAATATTATACCATACCATATTGATAACAAATCTTGACTACAAAATCCATCAAAAAAGTACCACCAGGAACTGTTTTTACAGTGCCTCTGGCCACATAAAAATGCACCTTTCCAACAAATATACCTAGACATAATTTAACATGCTCTATTGTTCCCATTAGCTCAGTAGAATGACCTACAATTCATCAAAGATTACTACCAGTGCCAGTGTTGATTGGAAAACCTAATATTATATCTTTCACTAAATAAATTAAATTAAGTCAAGATCTAGAATCCACCAGGTACTTTACCTCTTTACCAATAAGAGTCACAATTAAATATCCCAGAGGAGCAGAAAAATGAGTCTTGACCTCCTAACCAAACTTCTCCACATTTTCACACATATATATTTCCTCTCCAGCTGCTACCTGTCTCTTTTTCAGATGCCTCTTTTGCTTCTATGAAAGGGCAGAACTAATTGTAAACAATTTTCTTAAAGATAAAATAATCTGAAGTTGATTCACTCTACCCAAAAGAATATCCATTGCATTTTCTTGACCAGCCAGTACTGGCCTTTCATACTGAAGTCCCTTGGCTCCACTTGGGGACCCACATTGCCATCTGTACCAACCATTTCAACATCTTCAGAATCAATAACTCTAGCTCCATCACCTACTACTTGTACTAACTCAGATCCATCACTAGTCCTCCTCACTCTCTCCATTGAAGCGGGATCACTAAACCTTGGTTTGGGGATAGATTCCAAAGGTACATCCTCCTCAGAATCCAAATATTCATCTACAGGCATATGCTTACCATTAAGATCCAAGTTACCAGAACTAGGAGGCCCCATATCAGCTGTTCCCTTCTGCATCCTATAAATTTCATTTTTACAAAATTTTTCTTCTCCACCTTTTTTGTTCTACCTTGCCTGGTTTAGCCCTAATTTGGCTCTGAATTCTACTCTTTTCTTTAGTATCAATCGCCCTTCTAGCAGAATACACATCATATTCCCCTGACATACAGCTACAATCCACTCTGGAAACCAAACACAACTCCAATCCACCAAAAGAAGTAGTAAATGTGGCCTTACTGACCTCCTTCTCTCTTCCCTTATCATATTTTCCACCTTTATTACCACCATTATTTTTCCCACTTTAACCATTATCATCATCATTATCAGTAGTCTCCAGACAGACTACTAAACCAAAGAACTGAAATGTAGACCAATGTCCACACCAGAGAAAGCAATGATACTTGATGTAGGCTGCAAATCCACACCAGAGACAGCAATAATACTTGCTATAGCTTGCAATACTATAACAGAGAAAACAGTTGCCAAAGTTAAGTTAAATGAAGAACTCACTTGCAACAAACACAGCCAATTGTGGCCAGAAAACAATGAAAACTGAGTGAGGAACAATGATATCACCTCCGGATGGTTGTATGATGATTAAGGTTGCCCCAAACTGTCTTATTCACTATGTACACCCAGACCACCATCTAAGAGCCCATGCACACCCACAAATCTGGCGCCTGTACCCGCCAAATTGAATAAAAAACCCTCCAGAAGCGCTCCCCAACCTTCTAAAACAGAGGCGGGCGGGCCGCCCAACGTCGGAGGTGCCGCCTGAAGTGGCCCGGACTCCCTGAAGCCAGAAAACCAATAAAAACAACTAATCTACTTAGAAAAATTAGCTACAACTACTAAAACCTTTAAAACATGGAATTTCACTATAACAACATTGGGACATGAAATATAGAGAAAAATTAGCCCTATCCAATGGTACTAAGCACTTAAACCTAAGACTTAAGGTTAGCCCGTAAAACACAAAAAACAAAATTAAAAAGCTATCTTTTATAAATGAAAAATGAGGAAATGACCCCTTAAAACTTAGAATATGAAAAATTGTCTAAAAGAGATAAAATATAGAGAAAAACCGGGGCTATCCAATGTCAGTACCCACATACTTGCAGACCCAATATCCACGGAATAAAACCAGAAAAATACCCAATTCCTTAACAGATGTCAATTAATACATGCACAAACAGCGCCAAATCACACAACAAAGGCCCCTGCCAATGTTGGAAGACCACACCGGGTAAACCCTCAAACCTGGCCCTCTTTTCACCCATCATATTATTCCTAACCAAATCCAAAGGAGCCTTCCCTTCACTGGGTTTGATAAAAGATCCATCAGGAAATTTAAATACCTTTAAATCAAATTAGACTCTATCAGCATGCAAGTCCCTATCCAAATAAAAACAATCACCAGCTTTGTGCCCCCTCCTATTACAAAAAGAGCACACCCTGTGTTTGCCATAACCAACTCTAAATCCATTCCCCGCATTATCATTACCATTACCAGAGAATCAATTATTCTGGCCATTATAGCCATAATTCTTCCCCTCATACCCCTTGGAATGATAAGAAGAAGTAAAAGAGGAGGCAACAGGGGCCTTGTTGACTTTCTGTGTCTCCTGAAAAAAAATTTATGCTGCTTTTTTAAGTAATACAACTGATCCACCATGTGATTATCCACCTTTCCCTCAACTTTAGCAACCCGCTTTCCCATCTGAGCCTTCTTAGCCTCTTGATCTTTAACCATAATTTTATCATTTTCAACCAGTAATTCATTAATCTTGCTTGCATATTGAGTACAAAATTTTTGATATTTGTCCAATGTTATAATTTGGAGGTAGGACTCCACATTCTCTTTGATAATCACCTGATGAGTTAGTTTCTGCTCCCCATAAGCAACAGCCTTCATCAGAATTTTCCTAGATCACTCCTTTAGCACATACATACTAATACCCCTACTGAATTCAGACCAAAAGATATACTTAGCTTGATTTTCATGAGTATTTTCATCCACAAATACCAGATATTCCACCACTTTATTGAACTTCCCAAGTAGTTTCTTATAATCCACCAAAGAAGGATTACCACCTTTTTCCCTCCAGAAACCAACAATCTTGTTCAAGGCCACAATAGAATAGCTGACACCCCATATTTCCACTGTCTATTTTTACAACATAATCCAATCCTACTTTTTATATCAATCAATAGGAATAACATCCTTTTTCACCTCTTTGTGCACAATAAAGAACCAGATTTGTTTCACCATGTCCACATGAGGAGCCCCATCCACAGCAGCAGCAGCTTCAATCCTGATAAGAAACCATTTAACCTCCTCCCCATTAAACTTGGGCCCATCTCAAGTTTTAATCGTAACAGAAGCCATAGTAGGAAATCCAGAACCATCAAAACCAGATTCGGAAGCAGAAGACATCTTAAAAGTAAAAGATTAAACTATTAAAAATTAGTGTTTGTATAAGTAAGCCTCTTTCAGGCTAAAAGAGTCCAGATATCAAGTAATTTAATTTCAAAACTAGAGAATTAAAACCCCATGTTGGGTGCCACCAATGAAAAAAGACTCTTACAGTTGCCTTGCTGTAAGCAGAATCCAGGGGAGTTGGATAAACAGAAGAAAACCCTGTCCCTTTAAGTAAAATAAGAGTTCACAATTAACTGAGATTAAGCTTCTACTTGATAAGAAAAAACCAGTTGACCAATTGATAATAAAAGTTATGAGATGTAGAATCTGTGTTCTTTAAGTTAGGATAAAGAAATACAACAATAAAGTTGTACTGAGAAAAGTTATTTAAAAGATTGACTTTAAATGTTTTATGAAGTTTTTTTTTGTGAAAGGATGTTAAAATTTAGTCCTTGAAGTTGGAACCCTTCCAATGATACCCTATAGGTATATATTTAAGATTTTCACCATGCAATATTTGGGAGGGACTTGCTAGCAAGTCCTCAACTTGAAGTCAGATGGAAATCAGATGGAACTCAGACTGAAGTAATACTGAACTTTCACTTGAAGTATCACACAAATAATAATGGATTTATATTGAAAAAATAGTGAAACTGTGAGGATAACTAAATGAAAGCCAGAAAAAATCATTCCATTAGTCTACTCAATGCACAGTATTTTTTGAAGAAACTTATTTGAATAATATTTTATTTAATTTAGTTCATCAATAAAAATTGATTGACAATATCACAATTCTTAAATACAATAATTTTATTAAAAACTTTCAGATTACATATAAAAAAAATCACTGACTTTTTCTATTACCTACAACTGTTTTTACAGAATTGAAAACTATGTTTCAGCTAATATTTTATGGAAGTGAACTCTTTTCTTTTCCCAAAGAACAGAGTTCATCCTCCTATTTTCACACTCTGTTTGCACCAATCCTCATCCCTTTCAATTCTATCAACCCATGCTTGTCTTCCCTCCCCACCCCCTTTTCTATCAACCCAGCCCCATTGTATGTCATACTCTTTTGATCCCCATTTCACCCCTCTAAACCTCTCCCCGACCCTTTTCTTCATCCAAAATGCCTCGGAACCCTTAATCTTCCCTTCCAACTCTTTCCCAACCTTTTTGCTACCCAATATACCCTTCCTCACCCCTCTCTCCAGCCTCCCCAACCGTTGTAGCCCCATTCCTTTCCTTTACCTTGCCTCCACAATCCTTGAACACCAATTTTCTCCCTTTCAACTCAGTCCCTATTTCTGTATATAAAAATAAAGTGTTAGGGAGAAATGGGGAGGTAAACAAACTGGAAGGAGAGGAGTGGAGAGGGAGAGGCAAATGTGGATAGGGGTTGGAAATGATGAAGAAGGGAGTGAAAAGGGTGGGGAGAAAGATGAGGTGATGATAAAGAAGTATTTCAAGGGGAAAAGAGTGGAGTATTCTTGAGAGGGAGGAAAAAATGACAATAAAAGAAGATAGTAATACAAAAAAAATATACAAAAATTATAAAATATATAAAATATGTTACAAAGAGTGGGCACAGAAATTCCTTGAATCCTAAAAATCCACAACTCCTATACTGTTATTCTCTTCATGTACTTAAATCAAATAAAAATCTACATTTTAATATTTTGAAAATTTTGAAGAAGAGGGGAAATAAATTTTAATAAATATTAGTATGAAATTTTTTTTATTTAATAGTGAAATATAGTATGTTAATTGAATTTGAAAATAATATGTCTAATTAAAGTGTTTGTAACATCATTTTTAAGATTTTTAGACCTTCTTTAGATATTTTAATGATTTATAATATTCAATATTATCTAGTCATAAAATAAGTATATAATTTTTTCAATTCTTGAAAATAATACAATAAATAATATAAATGCACAAAATAACCTTTCATTAACAAATTGAAATATTTCAAATTGTAGTTTCTCCATGTATTTCTGGCCAAAGAAACTTATATAATAATGTCAGATGTTATCTTGCCGGATCTATACATTGGTGTTCTTTTTTTTTAAATTGCAAAGAAACTGCTTAAATAGTTTAGAACATGTATTTTTCAGATTAATTTGAGTGTGGTCTGAACTGTATTAAAATTTCTATAAAAAAATCTCATTCTTCATATCTCAAGATTCGTTCAAAGTATTATTACCTATGCTTCATTAAATGTTCAAGTTGTATTCATATTGAGTTCACCAGAATGTCAATATTTTTTCTTGGTGGTTTTGTCACTAATTCAATGTGGGCTCAAAAAGATATTAATTAGGGGTCAAGGTTGCGGACTTGCTAGCAAGTCGGGCCCCCATATTTTGTGGTGTTTTTGAGTATAATTTGGGAAGTGTTATATAAAAATTTAATATTTATAAGGGTATTACAAAATATGAAATTACATGTAAATATGAAGGTTGTTGATTAATATTATGTTTTGTTGTTGCTCTCTGTTAAGTTAAAATTTGTTATATTTCCCTAAATAATTTGAGTCTACAGCCTTTATATGCATAGTCAATTCATTTGCCACATTTTTCCCTCCATAGTCTGTCCAGAGATCATCTGGAGTATCCTGGAGTTTGTATGTAGTTTGTTTTGAGTATCCCGGAGGTCATACAGAATTTTGGACTCAACTAAAACCTTAAAACCTTAATAAAATAAACTTTAAAAATTACATATGATAGAGTTAAAGCTGGAGAACATCCCATTAAAATATTGTAGCCAGAGCAACCCTACTCACTGAGTTAAAAATCATTAAAGTTAAGTAAATATCAAAAATCAAAAATAATCAAAAATAATTTATAAAATTATTAAAAATATAAGAAGACTAGTAAAAATTCCCCAAAAATACCTAAAATTTCTTAAGACTCCTGAATTTCATTTCCAAAATTTTAAAACCTATATTAGCAATTCTTGAGTATTAAATAAATTTTTCATCTTGACTCAATTAAATGACCTATTTTTGTAAATAAACCATTCAATCTTTTAATAATAAAAAATATATAAAACTAGATTAGCTTTTCCAATCTTCATAAAAACTATCCTTAATTCCATTAAAAATATTTTAAGTGCTGTACTAAACTTTAGACTTCCAGAATGGTGAAGAAGAAAAGGAAAAGAAAGAATAAAATGGAAATAGAGATTCTAAAAGAATAAAAAAGAAGTTATGTAATGTGATGAAAGGACCAACCACTAAAGGAGTAGAGCTGGTATTTGTAAGGACTTATGGAGAAGGATTATGCTCAATATTTAAGTAAATTATTCTCATTCTGCTTAAACAATAATAACCAATTACTAAATACTCTTACTTAAAACTTTAGTATTATTATATAAATATATACATATTAAGGGGAGAGTATTTCCACACAAAATAAAAATAATAATAAATTTTAAGTTTTAAAGATAATTTAATAATATAAGTTATGCTGCTAAAGAAGGTTACCCAAAGCCTTTATATAGGCAAGGGGCCCTCTGAAGCATCACAATATTTTAATAAAAGCAGTAAACAAAGTAAAACATAAAATTAAACCATAGTAATTAAATTTAATGGTAACTTTAATACTATTAACTAAGATATATGAGTAAGAGCCCATTTATCCACCAATTTAAAGCCAAACAAAAAATTAGGGGGTGTCAGTTCTGGAAAATCCACACTTAAATTTGAACAAATCTGCACTTATCTAACTGTGGATTTCAAAAACACACTAGCCCCAACACTTGTGGATTTCAAAAATGAAATTAGTCACTTATTTCACTCAAACTGTCACTTTCTAAAACAAAAGTGCTGGTTTCAGCATACTTCCCATTTCACTTGTTTTTCAGCATCATCTTTTCATAGGCAGCACTCCACAGCACCCAACTTAATGATTTTTGAGCCAACTTTTCTTTGCCTTTCTGATGTTGGTATCTCCTTGGCTCACTTCATCTCATCATTATTTCATTATCTTCCATTTATATTTAATTTTTTTTATGTGTCTCTTCTCTTTTTTAAATTAGTTTTTCACTTTCTTGCTCATTTTATCTACTCTTAATTTTCTTGCCTTCATGAATGGTAAGTTCTTCTCCTTCAGTTCATCATCTCCTCCTCCCCTCTCCCCTACCTCACCTTTTTTACATAATTTTAACTCTCTGTAACTTCCCACTAAACTTCTTACACATCATCTCCTTTTCTGTTTAAAGCCTCCCCATAAACAACCCCTCTGCATGTTACTCCATTTACAAAACCTCCCATCACCTTCTTCCACTTGCAAAGAAACCAACCTCACCTCTCTCCTCCTTAATTTAATTGAAAACTACCCCACACTACTTTAATCTACTCAGAAACCACCCCTTCCATCTTTCTCAACTTAAAAAACAACTTGCATCACCCTTCCTTCCTCCTCTCACTGGTTACCCAAACCCATGGTTAGTTTTCATTCCCTTTTCTGCTTCCCTCTCCCACTCCTCATCCTTGCTATCATGAAGAAAAAAAACCCATGAGCTCAAGTTTGAATTCAGAACTATGAAACTAACCAATCTCTGTCATCTTTCACCTCTTATTTTCATTACACAATGCAAATCTCTGCTGAGGATCTTACAGGTATCTCCAAAGAATTTTCTGAAGCCTCTGAATTGAGTTCTTAAGTATTTCTGAAGAGAGTGATAGTGGGGAAGATGTGAAATCTCAAGTGAAATTTACTGGTGCCAGTTTCATCTCTTAAGTCTAGTCTAGTAGAATGTTGTGCTGTACTTCAAAGAAGGTTCTGAATATGTCCTAAGATTTAAAAATTGGTTTGGGTTGATGAAAATACTTTAAAATTGAGAATGGAATTAAATCTGGTAAATTTCCCAATCAACTTCCCCTTTCACAGAAGTACCTAGTCTTTGTATCTTTTTATTCTCCTACTCTTTTATGTCCTTTGTACCCCTCACACTGCTATACAAAAGATAAAATTATATTTCCTAACAAGGTGAAAACCAGTAATGGCCCACAATATTTCTTCACAAGCATTGTAACTGCTATTAAACAAAACAAAATTGGAAGATGAGGGGACCACTCCTCACCTTCTTGCATCTCTTTCCTCAAGTTTCTTCCATTCCTTAAGCTACCCCTCACCACTTCCCATCTCATCATATCCTCAAATCACTCCCCTTTGGTCCACTCTTCCCCTCAACTAAAACTAAATACAAAACCAACTAACTAACTAAAAATTGAAGAAGTAACAAACTAAATAACTAAATAAAATCTCAAAGCAGCAATCAACTAAATTACTAACTTAAAATCAAAGTATAAATCAACTGATTAACTAACCAAAAAAGTAAAGAAGTATTCAACTAACTAACTTACTTAAAAATTAAAGAAGCAAAGTAGAAATCATTTAACTAAAAATCTAAAAAAGAAAAGAAGTAATAAACTAGCTAGAAAACTTAAAAAGAAAAGCAGTAATAGACTAACTAACTAACTAAAATGTAAAACAGCAATCAACTAATTAACTAGCTAGAAAAGCAAAGTAGTAATCAACTAGTTAACTAGCTAAAAAAGCAACGGAGTAATCAATTAATTAACTAACCAAAAAAGAAAATCAGTATTCAACTAATCAACTAACATGAAAAGTGAAGGAACAGAGTTTTCACCCTGTGAAGTAATCAAAGAATCAAGAAATAATCTAGGAGAGATTAAGAGGTTGAAAAAATTAAAAAAATAAGGGGACAAATATGCCTGGACAAAATGTTGTAATAAAAATGTTTAAATAAATGTGCAAGGTATGTTCCAAGGATTTATGAGGAGATATAGATCAGTGTGTCACATGTGACAGGGATACGGTGGGAAAGAAGGGATGATGTGGTCAACATGTGGTTCTGAAAAAAAATTGGGAAAAAAGTGCTGATTTGAGGTCATAACTGACTCCCATTTTGAAATAAATGAATTTTATGTAAAATTTAAGTGCTGATTTGGTTTGAAATCCGCACTTAAGTTAAGTGCATATTTTCCAGAACTGGCACCCCCTATTTTGTGCTTTTTGACCTATCTCAATTTTCTTGAACTTTCACTAGGGCCTTAGGTGACTCCAAGCAACACAGGGTTTTTCATTGTAGAAGAAATCTTGCAGTCATTTTTCTGTACGCAGATCCTGGAAGATTTTGGAGAAAGAAAAATAATTCCCTGTCTTCCTATAAAAGTAACATGGAATTATCCAATGGCAAAAAATTGGGACTGAGTTTTGAAAGACAGAGATTAAGAAAGAAAGGAAAGTGATATTTTTAAAAGATTGAACATAAAATTCTTAGTCCAGTTTTGCGTAGAAGTGCTATTCACAAGGGGGAAAAAAAGTGGACTGGTAGGTAAGTTGTTTTTCAGGTCTCCTGGAGTAACCTGTGAAGTAATCTTGAAGGGGTAAGTATGAATAAAAAAATTTCATGTGAATATTTCAAAAACTCTTGTGGCCTTTTTTCCCTTTTCCTGCCTTGAAATCATGACATCAAGTAGTAAGATATATACTTAATTTTTTTCAATGATGATTCATATTGCACTTTCTTATCAATACATTTTAGAGAAAGAATTGTCTCTCAATTTGATTTGGGAATTATTTTGGATTTGACTGGTGAAGATGAAAGGAGACTTCACATGAGGTTATCATCCCCTGGAGAGGATGATTGGGAGACCAGGCCCGGTTTGTCTTCAATGTGCCAGTGCATGGATTGTTGCAAGAGAAGAAGAAAAGTGAGTGCTGCCACTGGTTTTTTGGAGTCTGGCTCAGGCTCTATTGGGAGTCTGTCTTTTTTGGAGTAATGAGGGCTGATAACCCTAGTTCTACTACCTCTCCCCAAGATGAGGAAACCCTAGGTTGTAGTAGTTAAGCTCCCTTGAAGATATGCCATGTGTATTTTCAACTTCTCTTTTTAATTTTTCTCTTCTCTGCAAAAATTCTTTAAGTTTCTTATCAAGTATGTGTTCTCTCTAAAAATTCTCAATTATTTTTTATTCAAGTTCAAATAAGAAGATTGGTTATTATCTTTATTAAAAGATATGCAGAAAATCTGTGGAGTGGTAAAATCGGGGTCTAAAAGTAAGTCCTCCCAAATTTGCACTGCTAGGGTTTCCTCTACACTTTAATGAAACATTACCTTGGACATGCCTGTGAGCATTGGGGAAACCCCTGGTTATTTTTGTAGGATAGAAGAAATGTAAAGGAAAGAAAATAAAAATTTCAAGATAACTGAATAAAATCATGAAAATAATCTGAAAATAATTAAAAAATAAAACAAAAAATATTTTTGTAAAGATCAGCAAGATCAATTTTTGGGCCTTCAACATGAGGATGAACTGTACAAAATTTTGAAGAAAGAAGATCATCAAGATCAATTTTTGGGCCTCCAGCATGAGTATAAGCTGCACAATTTTAGAAGATGTGAATCAGCAGATGTATTAAGATTTGAAGATTTAGAAGATTGAAGTGAGGATCAAGATGTGGAATTGCGGAAAAGGTTTGGAGTGGTGAGATTGGGGTCTAAAAGTATTTCCAGCCAATTGTGCACTGCTAGGGTTTCTTCTACACCTTTCAAAAACATAACCTGGGACACACATGTGAGAAATGGGGAAACCCTTGGCTTTTGTTCCAGGTCTGGTGATGAAGATATCCTGAAGATCCCTTAAGTGGAATGTGGAGCTGCAAAGTATAAGAATGTAGTGCAGAAAGTTAGTCCTGTCAATGAGCCTATGCCTGTAGTATTGAATCCTCCTTTGAGGAGACCTCCTTTTCAAGAGATCCGTACTGTAATCCTCTGGTGAAGAATCCTCTTGATTTTTAGGAAACCACTAGAGTGATTGTGGAAAGGTTGAAAGCTGTTAATTTTGGTTTTGATGGGTGGTTGCCATATGAGGAAAAGAAGTTGTTGTTGGATGTTATTGTGCTGAGGGAGAAAGCAGTGGCATTTATCAAAGAAGAAGCAGTGTGTTGAAACACTTTCATGGGGAACTTTACTTTATTCGTGTTGTTTGTCATGAACCTTGGAAAATAAAACCTCTTCTAATTCCAGCTGCTATCAAAGATAAAATTGTAGAGATTTTTAGGGAAAGATTCAGGACTGGTTTATAGGAATAATCAACATCCAGTTACACAAGTCCATTTTTCTGTGTTAATAAGCAGAATGGGAAGCTGAGGGTGGTGCATGATCATAGAGCCTTGAATAGAGCCACTATCAAGGATGCTTGGATGCGGCCAAGTGCAGAGGATTTTGTGGAAGCTTTTTCTGGAAGGATGTGATACAGTTTGGTTTATATTATGGGTGCTTATGATGAAAGGGAGCTTCACACATATTCAAGGCCACTTACAAATTTTGAGACTCCTTTGGGAAGGTTTCAGCTAGCTAGGTTTCCTCAAGTAGTAGCAAATTCAGTAGCAGTCACTACACAATATAGGGGGTGGATATGTTAGCAAGTCCTCAACCTGAACTCAGATGGAACTCAGACTGAGCTCATACTGGACCCATACTTAACTCTACTTGTACACTCACCTAAAACTGTTCTTCTGAGTAGTTTTCATCCCTGATTGTATGGTTCATTTATCAATAGCTAAATGTGTCAGTGTATCTAGTATTTAAGTATGATTTAATAGTATTTATTAATAGTCCTACTAATTTTTAATAAATTATTTAGTGATTAAACCTCAGGGGAAGACTAATAAAATAGTTATACTCAAATAAAACTCACAATACTTGGATTTCAATGTGTGCTAGGGGTGGAAAATAGATGAATATAATATAGTTATAGCTTATATAAAGATAATATCAATTTATAAAGGCTTTATAATATATTTCTATATGATAATAATTGTGTTATAAAGTTTATTTGAATTTTAGTAAGTGAATGATGTCTAATAACCGTCAAAATTCTCCCTTACTTATACCAAAATCCACTGGAGTGCACAGACCTTCAATCCAGATGATGTCACTGCTATCCCTGGCAATTACAGCACTTTGAGGGCCCATCACCTCCCCATGGTGTCCACTTTAAGCAGATTCAACACCCAGACCTCCAGTAAGGACCCTCCATCACAATTAATGATAACTCAGTCCCATACCATAAATAGAAAATCTAGATAAAAGTGGATACCATAAAGAAACAGGTAAAATAATTCATCCAAAGAGGATATAATGAAACCCAAAGCATATAAAGGAAACAAATAAAATTTACAAACCCCCAACAACATCCCCAAGCATCCATATTAACCCAGGAATGACCTCCCAACCCATAAATCCTTGAATATCCATCCAAGGAAGAAGATTAAGTTGTCCAAACTGAGTGTATGTGCCAGAAATAGATGTTTATGCTTCTGTAGGAGTTGTGAGTCCACTGAATACGTCCATATGACCTGAATTATGCAGAAAAACAAAGTTTATAGGCTATTAAGAGGCTAAAACCCACTTATATACCTAAATATACATAATATACTGCATATTTCACTGAATATGAGATTTATGTATACATATAATCTTATGTATGTCAATAATTACTTAATATCACTTAAGATAAGTATATTATGACTCAATTAACACCTTAATAAGTATTATTAGGCTATGGATAAGCTATTTAAACTACAATAATTTATATAATAGAGTAATAATTATATATATATGTAATATAATCATATATATTATTGTTATAACCTTATTTTTAAGATATAAGCTTAATGTACTTAAGATTATCTTATTTTAACAATAATAAATACTAAGTCCTAGGGATATTTAGGCTGACACTTCCTCACCCAAGAAAAAACAATAAAAAAATGTTAAGACATTTTAATTAAAAGTAAGGAGTGAATAGAAATGTTTTTTTCTATAATACATATACTGAATAAACAGTATTATTTTGATTTAAATTTTTTCAAGAGATTTTTAAGATCAGAGATTTCATTTTCTGGAATCCACTGGTCATATTCACTTGATTTATTTTTAAATCTTAATAGATACTCAACTCCCTTTTCTTTAGTAAGGTGTCTCTTTTTAAGTATCTTTTCAATTTCTGCCTTTTCAACTATTTCTTCAGGTTGCTGTTTATGCCTTCCTGATCTTCTTGGAAATAGAGCAGTATCATTAGAATGGTATGGCTTTATAAGAGAAATATGAAATACTGGATGTTTTCTATCATAAGGTGCATATAGAATATCCTCAACAGCTTTGTTACCAACCATCTTTTTAACTAGAAATGGTCCAATAAATGGATCCTTAAATTTAACATTACCATTTAAATTGAAATGTAGTGTAGAAATAAGGACTTCATCACCCTCTTTGAACATTTGTTCTTTATAAGCTTTATCCCATCTTTTCTTCTCATACTCAAACACCTTATTTATACATTCTTGAGCATGTTTTCTGCATAACTCTTGCATCTGAAGAAAAGATTTAGTACCTGGATGGATATCCAATCTAGTTAATTTATTAAGAGTTTTAGCAGGGGTATCAGGTACATAACCCAACCATAACTCAAATGGCTTGTTGCCAGTGACAGAATGAACTGTACTATTGTATGCAAATTCTAAACCTGGGATAAGAGTTACCCAATCATGCATGAATTTGTCATTGTCTTTAAAGTTAAGACCAAAAGCACAATATCTTCTTATCATATCTTCCAAAGTTTGTATCATTCTTTCTGCTAGCCCATCAGTTTGTGGATGGTGTGCTGTAGAAAGTTTTAATTGACACCCTGAAACATCCATAAGTGATGTCCAGAAATCAGAAGTAAATTTAGGATCTCTGTCAGAAACTATTGCTTTGGGGAAACCTGCTATATTTAACATTTGTGTCCACCATAAAAAAGCTAAGTCCTTTGTAGAAACCTCTTTGTGGATAGGAATAAATTTACACATATTTGTAAATCTATCTACAATTACCCAGCATGAGTTATAACTCTTATGCCTTGCTATTGGCAAACCTGTTACAAAGTCCATGTTAATTATTTACTATGGAGCTTTTGGTTTCTCAATTTGTTGTAATAAAACAGCTCTTTTTCCTATTAATCTTTTAGATTTTTGACAAGAATCACATGTCTCAACATATTTTTGAACATCCTCAGAAATGTTAATCCACCAAGCTATGTTTTTTACTCTGGTTAATGTTTTATGGTAGTCTAAATGACCTTCTAAGATATCATCATGACATATACTTAAAATTAACTCCTTCATTGAAGGGGAAATTACAATTACATTAATTGATTTTTTTCCTGTAATATATAAAACCATCCTCAATGGAAGATTTTCCTTTTTCTAAAGCCTCTCCATACTTATTTGGTAATTTTTTATTAAAACATTCATTGAAGCATTAGATGGATCATTTAATATTGTAGTGAGTTTACTAAAGTCAGGATCTGAAGCATACATTTCAAGAATTGATTTCATAAATTCATCCTCAAGATCTACAATATAAATACCATAAATGTTAATAATCTCTGTTTCAGGAACATAAGCAGGATTATTATCAATATTAGGCAGAGGTACTCTACATAACAAATTTACATTAGAGTGTAAGGTTCCTGATTTATGTGTAATAGTCATCCATTCTCTGTATTCTTGTACAGCTAATTGCCATCTAAACATGTGTCTATTAGGATTTTTCATGTTTAAGAGTAACTTTACTGCACTACAGTCAGTTATTAACTCAAATTTTTGGTCTTCAAGGTAATAGTGTAGCTTCTCAAGAGCCCATACTACTTCCAAACATTAAAGTTGAGTAGCACCATATTTCAATTCACTACTTCTTAGAGTACATGAAATATAGCAAATTACTACTTCAGAAATTTTTCTTTCAATAAGTTGTTTTTGATGCAAAGCAGCACCCAGACCAATAAAACTTGCATCTGTATATAATACAAAAGGCAATTGGAAATCTGGTAATCCCAAGATTGGAGCTGTCATTAAACATTCTTTCAACTTATCAAAAGCCTGTTGTCTTTCATTATTCCAAATGAAAGCTTCTGATTTCTTTATCAGTGTGGTCAATGATGCAGCAATTAACTGGTGGTTCTTTATATATTGTCTATAATAACCACACTTACCAAGAAAAGATTGTACATCCTTTACATTATGAGGAATGACAATATTCTTTATTGCAGCCACCTTATTTTGGTCTACACATATTTGTAAGCCAGATACAATATGACCAAGCACTTTTAAAGATTTAGACCCAAATTTACATTTTTTCAATGCAAGGGTCATTTTTATTTCATCCATTTTCTGAAATACCTTCTTTAAATGGATTAAGTCCTTATCATATGTCTTAGAGAATACTATGATGTCATCAATGTATACCATTAACCATCCCTCAATCATTTCATTATGGAATGTTATATCCATTAACTTCTGAAATACTGATGGAGCTTTTTTTGGTCCAAATGGCATCCTGACATATTTATAAATTCCCATGTGTGTCGTTATCAACAAAAAGTTCTGTGAATTCTTTTCAACAGGAATTTGATGGTACCCTTTATTTCCATCTAAGCAACTTATATACTTAGCACCTTTAAGGGTAGCATGTATAGAGGCAATCCTTGGAAGGGGATAAATATAATCTACTGTAAATGTATTTAATGCTCTATAATCACCGCACAGTCTTGCTTTATCTTGTTTTCAAGAAATTAGCACTGGTGATATTACACAATATTTTGGTGTAGTTTCAACCTTTTCAAGAATGTTAATTTTTAATAACATCTTAATATTATCCTCTATGTCTTTCCTCTTCATTGGTGAAGCAGGGTATGGTTTCTTTTTAAGACTAGCAGGAATATTATCCATATCACAGGTTAAACTAATCTTCATTTCATGATCTTTTACAAGGCCAAGTTCATTTGTACCATGTGCAAAAGCCATTGGAAATGCTTTAATTAAGTCCAAAATATTATTCTTCTCATCTTTACTTATCTGAGTTCCAAATGATGCTTTTGAAATTTCTGTTTCCAGAAGTTCCATCTCATTGGATTCTCTTCCTTTGCATGGAATATTTTTTACTGACTCAATGTGTAAGACTGTGTTAAAAGTATTTATTTTAAATTTCCTTTTACCATTCATGCCAATCGTAAAATTTTTATTAGCAGGGTCTAATTTCACACCAAACTTAGTCAGAATATCATTTCCAATGATAAAAAAGTTACTACAGTCAGTATTATCCATTACTACAAAGTCACAAGTTACTATAACATAACATGTTGATGTTTAATGAAAACAGCAGCTTTGTATCTACCAATGGTATGTAGTACTGATCCAAAACCTCTCCAATTTTTACTTTGAAGGGGTTCAAGCTTTGAAAAATATTCACTATCAATTTTCTGCAATGTATTAGTAGAAACAGCAGAACCAGCAGCTCCTGTGTCTAATACTATATTAACATTTTCACCAGAAATGATAGATGGAACTGTGATAGGTGTCATTCTAAAGTTATCAGCTTGTATATCTTTAGTGAATTCAACATCCTCAAAATTCATTAAAGATTCATTTGAGTCCATATTTAATATAGGATTTTCAAATATGAAAAAATCATCTTCCAACATACAGACTTCATTTTCATCACTATATGAGATATTTCTGTCATAATTACTTGAATCTCTACTTTTCTCTGTTTCAATTTCAGATTCATGTTGATTTTCATCAATATTTATATTCTTCTCACGTTTGTGACCTTTAACCCAAGGCTTGTTACACGTATAACAAGTATTTGTCTCATACTTTTTTGGTACTACAGGTGCAGTAGGTTTTTTCTGCTTATCCTGAAGTGTTTTTGAATTCTGATTTTCCACAGTTTCAACATTTTGATTATAAGTGGAATACCTTGGTTCATACTTATGGTTTAGTAATATTTCATTGCAAATATTAATAAAGTCAGAATATTCAGTAACATTTAATGTTCTAGCTACAACAATGTCTCTGACAGATATAGGTAATTTATATATTATCTTATCTTTCCATAAGTTAAAATCCATGCTGGGCTCAATGGCTTTTAATATTTTATTTAAATTCATTTAAAATACCATAGGTTTTTCACCATTCAACAGATTGTACCTAGTTTTCTCATAAAGTCTCTGCTGAGTGAGCCTGAATTTAGAACCTCCGAATTTTTTTTCAATTAGTTGTTTCCATTCAGCCCAAGAGTAATCTTTACCCTCATTCAAAAAAAATTCAAACCATAATAAGGCAACATCCTTAAATAAAGAGATCAATTTTGATGTTATTTCTTCATCTGGTAACTTATATGAGAATTTCAAGTTGTCAATTCTTTGGATAAAATGTTGCCAATCAGATCTGGCTTCCCCATCATAAGTTGGGTACTGATCTATCTTAGTCCAGTTCTTCTGATTGAATTTTATTTCACTAATCTTATGTAAATTCAAAAACTCATTTACTCTTGATAAATGGTGTTGTATTTCTTCTTGTATGTATTTGTGACTTACATTTTCAGATTTGACACTACCACCAAATTGTTTTAGTTGTGGTGGTATAGGGAGGAATGAGATTCACTTTTCCAATGAAAGGATTATTATTATACTGAGTATTCTTATGATTATTCTGGTTCATTAGTAGATTGGAAGTTTCAATCTCAACTTTAGTCAAGCTTTGTAGCAGCTCAGAGACACTTTGATTTGTCTGGGCAAAAGATAACTTAGTTCTTGATTCAGTTTTCAATAAATGTGTTTCATACAATTTTTCCAACTCACAGAATTTGTTTGAAAGTTCATTATATTTATTACTCAATGAGTCATATTTAAGAGTTAGAGACAAATGTTCATTCTCTAATTCTTTATTACATGTTTCCAGTTGAGAAATTTTTAATGTTAAGGATGAAATTTTATCACTTGTGAGCTTAACTGTCTGTTCCTCACAATCAGTCATTCTATTCCACAATGTTGAAAAAATTCTATGGACAGTCAGATTATTGTTAAAATACTCCAAGTCTTCCTTCTTGATTCTCTCACTCTCTTGTGGATTTCTCATCTCACTAGTAAGTGGTTGCAACTGAGGATTAACTGTATTATAAATACTAATGTTGTTATTGACAAAAAACAAGTCAGGTGTATCTACATTAAAACCTAATTTTCTTAAGTCCTCCTCTATTTTCTGCACAGATTTGACATCAATAATATTACCTACATTGTAATTATCAGTATTGTGTTCAATCTGAGAGGGTAATCTACTTACCATGGGATTTGTGTAAGCCCTGATTTTTGGTGCCTTTCTTTTCCCTTGTAGTGGTGAACTGAAGAAGTCTGATGAGGAGGAGGATCCTTGTTGCAGTTGTGACTGGACCATTGTTGATGGAACCAATCCCACTTCCATTTGTCTACCAGTATTTTCTCTTGGGAGTGATGTGACCCTGCTGGGGTAGGGGGTGCTGACTTGGCTGGCCTCCCTTTAGATCTTCAAATGATTGGTTAATCTGCTGAAATCCTACCTTGAAATTTTTCTGTTATTGCTCTACCTCCTTGAGCATGAGGGACTTTGATTCCTCCAACTTCAATACCTGTTTTGCCAGATGGGATAGTTGATCCTTTAGAGGAGGAGACGTCTTTTTTATGGTAATATTTTTTAAGAGGGCATCTTTTTCCTCTATGCTCATTTGCTCTTCCTGGGGGTATGACTGACCCTCCATGGTGATCTCCTGGAGCAATGTTTTTGTTAGCTTTAGACCTGGTATTATAAGCAGGCTTTTCAATTACATTGTCCTGAGGAGCACTCATATTGATAAAAATAACAATATATCATGTCTAAAGAAAGAAAAACCTATTGTAATTAGTAGATTAAAATTATTAGCAATGTTATTACTAATAAAAAGCACTGGAGATTACCCTGAATTTAAATCTTTATTTATTTAAATAAAGTGTAATAAAAATTCAAAAAAAATCTGTTAAAAATAAAATAATAAGTTTAACTAGACCTTTATAAGGGTTAATAAATAGCTTACCAAGCTTTAACCAAATACCAATTTAATTGGATGTTATATTGGTAACCAAATACCAAGTGAAATTGGGTTTATATTGGGTACAGTTACTACTGTAAATACCTAATTTTTATTATAAAAAATTAGTACAATTATTATAAAAGTCCTTTTCCCTAATCACTGAGTTATGATTACCCACTAATATGCAGCAGACCCAAACATTTGGTTTTTTTTGAGCTATACTAAAGTAAAAATCACTTCCCAAGGCTTATACTAAATGATAAGTAAAAAACTAAGGAAAGACACCCAATTGTCAGTGTATCTAGTATTTAAGTATGATTTAATAGTATTTATTAATAGTCCTACTACTTTTTAATAATTTATTTAGTGATTTAACCTCAGGGGAAGACTAATAAAATAGTTATACTCAAATAAAACTCACAATACTTGGATTTAAATGTGTGCTAGTGGTGGAAAATAGATGAATATAATATAGTTATAGCTTATATAAAGATAATTTCATTTTATAAAGGCTTTATAATATATTTATATATGATAATAGATGTGTTATAATGTTTATTTGAATTTTAGTAAGTGAATGATGTCTAATAACCATCAAAATCCTCCCTTACTTATACCGAAATCCACTGGAGTGCACACTATCCCCAGAAATTACAGCACTGTGAGGGCCCATCACCTCCCCATGGTGTCCACTTCAAGCAGATTCAACACCCAGACCTCCAGTAAGGACCCTCCATCACAATTAATGATAAATCAGTCCCATACCATAAATAGAAAATCTAGATAAAAGCGGATACCATAAAGAAACAGGTAAAATAATTCATCCAAAGAGGATATAATGAAACCCAAAGCATATAAAGGAAACAAATGAAATTTCCAAACACCCAACAACATCCCCAAGCATCCATATTAACCCAGCAATGACCTCCCAACCCATAAATCTGTGAATATTCATCCAAGGAAGCAGATTAAGTTGTCCAAACTGAGTGTATGCGCCTGAAATAGATGTTTATGCTTCTGTTGGTGTTGTGAGTCCACTGGATACGTACATATTACCTAAAATAAGCATAAAAATAAAGGATATAGGCTATTAAGAGGCTTAAACCCACTTATATACCTAAATATACATTCTATACTGCATATTTCACTGAATATGAGATTTACGTATACATATAAGCTTATGTATGTCAATAATTACTTAATATCACTTAAGATAAGTATATTATTACTCCATTAACACCTTAATAAGTATTATTAGGCTATGGATAAGCTATTTAAACTATTATAATTTATATAATAGAGTAATAATTGTATATATATGTAATATAATCATATATATTATTGTTTTAACCTTATTTTTAAGATATAAGCTTAATGTACTTAAATTTTTCTTATTTTAAGTATAAGAAATACTCAGTCCTAGTGATATTTAGGCTGACATAATCTGTGTTCAATAAATATTCATAATGATTTGTAAAAATAAATGCATACTTCATATTTATTGTGCCTAAAAAAGAATATTCAATATATATTTAATGTGCACAATAGCTTTTACTGCATATTTCATATTCAATTTTTTATTTATAATTTGTATTCAACACAAATTTATTACAAAAATAAAGTATATTCTATATTGAAAATTCAATATGAATTTATTTTGAAAGTGAGTAACTGAGAAGCAAAAAACTAAAGTTCTTCTGATTATATTTTTATTTTTATTTATTTTATTCCATTATATTCTGCAACTATACTCCTGCTATATCTTCTTTTCCAAAGGCAGGAAAAAAAGAAAGCTTTGATTTTCCTAAAGGTATTTTTTTCAAAAAAGGTATACTTTTTCTGAATGATTTTATATCAAAGCTACTTAAAATTACAAAAAAAAAAAGGTGGGTTAAAATATTATTTTTTCAAAGAAAAACCACATAAGTTAATCATTTTAGAAAAATGAACATACTCAGCCCTTATAAAATTTAAACAGTTTTTTTTTCAAATTATTCAGAAAAATAAAAGAATTAAAAATTAAAATATCAAACAACATTGAATACTTTAAAGTTCATGGAATATTTTAAGGAGATGTTGGTAAGTTAATAGATACCATTAGCTTCTTACACTTTCTTATTTTATTTTTTTTCTTTGAAGTTTTCCTTTTCTCTTTCTATTTTATCTCAATATTCTATTTACTTACTATATTTAAGTATGAGCTATGATTTTCATACCAATATCATGTGTAAAAGTAATGTAACAAGTGATTTTAAGGATGTGATTTTAAAAATTTAAATGATGTACATTTTTTGCCCATGGTTTGGAGGGTTTAAGAAGGTAATCACCAGTCTTTTCTACAGTTATTTTCTTTTTTTTCCAACTTTCTCTTTTTTGATAAAATTTGACTTTACTAAGAAAATTATTGATATCAGATTATAGAAGTTATACTATTAATTATACATCAACTATAAGGTATGGCTTCTTAATGAGGTTGATGTATCACATTTTGTTACTTCCAACCAAATTTTTACATTAATTAGTTTTGTTTATCAATTCCCTGGAGATAATTTATCACCTCCATTTATTTTAATTTTTAGAGGGTGGAAAAAAATTAAATGTGAGGTGTTGGATTATAGAAAGTGAGTTCCAACATATTTTTCAAATGTAGAGTCAGATTATTGAAATTGTGATTAAATCATAGTACTTTTTTCATACATGAGCCAGGAAAAGGCTTTATTATTAAGGCATAATTTTTAAAAAAATTAAATTTTTGAATTACTTGGCCTGCATTGAGAATTGGGAGACACAAAATTTAATTTTTAACTTTGAATTGTGGAAGAGAAAATCCAATTTACAATTCCCTTGAAAGCTTCTATTTTTCCTATTTTTTTCTCTTTTGAATCCCCCCTTTTGCCCCTGCAGGGGCCCCCCTTCCCCCACCTGAGTTACTCACTAGGGTGTTAAATCCCTTCTAAATATACATTTTTTTTCACCTATTGAACTTTCTAGGTCTCCTTTTTTTTGTTTTATCTTTCTCTACAGGCCCTCTTTTACATTGATTTATACACAAACTCCTGTTTTCTCTCATCCTCTGAGATCATTAATTATATCTACAAGCCCTTTCATCTACCCAATATCTTGTTCTTCTCCCTAATCTTTAAATTAGTTCCTTTAATCCCCAAATTTAATTAGAAAAAGTGTTTTAGAAACATTCTTTTCTATGTGATTTGGTGGTCTAAGGGACGAGTGAAAGGGTAAAATAAAGTGAAATAGAAATAGTGAGGTCACATGCAGCAAAGTGTTGCAGTGACACTTTCCTGCATGTGACTTGGTGGTTCAAGCTACCAAGTCAGTTATTTGAGTGAAGGGGAGGAAAATGACTGAGGTCACATGCAGCAAATTGTTTCAGCAACACTTTTCTGCATGTGACTTGGGGCTGTAACTGATCAAGTGAGAAAAAAATTAGAGGGGTGATATAAGATGTGAGGCCCCATGAAAAAATGTGTTTCTGAAGAACTTTTTCCCATTAAAAGTGGGGGTGTGAGGGTGTATGTTGGTGAGCAGAAGGATGTATAGGGGGAAAAGTGGGAAAGGCTTGTAAATAAAAATGGAAAATGTATAGGTGTGATGGAGATCCTAGGGGTGAAAAGAAAGATCTTTGCAGTGGTAAATGAGGGATTTTAGAGAAATAGGGGGTAATTATAGAAGAAAATATAGGATTTGGGGGGTAGAATGGGGAATTCAAGACAGTGAAGAACTAGGGATGTGTGATCTTTGTAAAAAAAAAGTGTGGAATTTGAACAACTGGAAGAGGACACACTGGGTTATGATTGTAGAATGTGTAGAACAGGGGAAATTTTGGTGAGTCTCTTGGTCTAGAAAATAAATCTGGTGGTCCTATGAGGGTTTGGATGGTTTTAATGAGCTCTCAAAAAATTGGTACGTATTTCTTATAATCTTTGATTGTTTTTACTCAATTAATAAGAGGTGTTTAAGATACTATTATAATTTATAGATTATAATTACGTGTTTGTAAATACTAATATGATAAAATATAGTAATAAAGAATTTTAAATAATATATAATAAAATTTGTCAGTAAGTAAGGAATGGTTTGAAAAGTACAAAAAGAGAGGGCCTTTTATAGGCAAAAATGTTAGAAATAAAGACACATAGTTAACACCACCTAATACAAAGGTGTGGGAAAAAAAACTAAATAAAGAGAGTATGTGAAATAATAAAAGATATACTAAATGGTGCGTAAATAAAAGTATCACTTTTATTTGAAATAAAACTTGAGTTACCTTGGATCGTCACATTTAGTACAAAACATTTGATTTAAAATGTTGATTCAACAAAAATCTAAATTGCTTAATAAAGGAATATGAGATTTTTTTTCCTTTTATATTTTTTATATTTTAATACTATTTTTATTCCCTCTCATCTGTATTGTTGAGCACGGTGTTAGGGAGTAAAAATTTATGGGAAAACTACTTACTTTTATTAATTATTTACATTAATTAGTGTACTTAGCTAGTTAGTTGTAAGTAATACATAAGTAGGTAATAAATAATTAATTACTAATAAGGATTTAAAAGGTTTGGCTTCATCTCAGTAAGATAATTAACTATTCTACAGGATAAGTCTAGTAGCCTGGCTGACACTCCCTTACTCTAAAAAAAACAATAAAAAAATGCTATGATTTTTTCTTTTTGTACTTTTATAGTAGAATAGAAATATTAGATATCTGCTTCCCAGGTATCCAAGAATCATATTCAGATGATTTATTCTTGAATCTCAATAAGTATTCTGTATCTTTTTCAGCAGTGACTATTCTATCATTCAGAGTCTTATCAATTTCTGCTGTTTCAGTGATTTCATTAGGGGTTTTCTTTGGTCTTCCCCTCATTTTTGGAAATAAATCACTATTGGATGTGTAAGGTTTCAAAAGAGATATTGGAAAAACAGGATGTTTTCTGTCATATGGAGAATACAAAATAACTTCAAGTGCATTATCACCAACCATTCTTCTGACAACAAATGGAATAACAAATGGGTCTTTCGATTTGTTATTATCTTGTAAATTGAAGTGAACTGTAGAAATCAACACTTCATCACCCTTTTTAAAAGTGTATTATTTATGGGATTTGTCCCATCTCTTCTTCTCATATTCAAATGATTTTTCAATAAATTTTTGAGCATGACTTCTGCAAAGTTGTTTCATTTGAAGAAAAGATTTTACACCAGGATGTAAATCCAATTTAGGTATTTTATTATTTAGAATTCGGGCAGGAGTATTTGGAATATATCCAAGCCAGAGCTCAAAAGGCTTTCTTTGAGTAACAGAATGAACAGTGCTATTATAAGCAAATTCCAACCCAGGAAGTAAGGTAACCCAATCATGAGTGAATCTGTCATTGTCTTTATACTAATGGAGAAAGGCACAATACCTTCTTATCATGTCCTCTAGAGTCTGAATCATTCTTTCAGCTAATCCATCAGTTTGAGGGTGATGGGCAGTAGAAAGTTTCAGATCACAGCCAGAAAAATCCATCAGTGACATCCAAAATTCAGAAGTAAATTTAGGGTCTCTGTCAGAGATTATGGCTTTAGGAAAACCAGAAGTATTAAACATATGAGACCACCATATGAAGGCTAATTCTTTAGTGGAAACATCCTTGTGAGTAGGGATAAATTTACACATTTTTGTGAATCTGTCCACAATAACCCAACAAGAATTATAACTGTCTTTTCCAGAAATGGGTAATCCTGTTACAAAATCCATGTTTATTATCTGCCATGGTGCATCAGGAGGTTCAATATGTTTCATTAAACCAGCTCTCTTACCAGTCAATCTTTTTGATTTTTGGAAAGAATCACAACATTCAACATATAATTTTGTGTCTTCAGACATATTAACCCACCAAGCAGTGTTTTTAATTCTGATCATTGTTTTTTCAAGATCAAAATGTCCAGCTAATATGTCATCATGACAAATTTTCATGATGATTTCTTTCATAGATGGAGGAATAACAATGACATTACTCAACATTCTTCTATAATATAGATATCCTTCATCAATTGAAAATTTACCTTTTTCCAAAGCCTTTTGGTACTTTGGTGGAAGGGTTTTAATTAATGCTTGCATTGAAGCATTCTTTGGATCATTTAATATGGTGCATAACTTTTTTAAGTCAATTTCCTTATCATATGAATCCGGAATAAGCTGTAATAGCTCTTCCTCCATATCAACCACATATATCCCATGAATATGAGTAATTTCATCCTCAGGATCATAAGCAGGATTAGATTCATCATTTGGTAAAGGTAACCTTGATAACATATCCACATTTGAGTGAAAAATACCAGCCCTATGAATAATTGTCATTCTCCCCCTGTATTCCTGAACAGCTAACTTCCATCTGAACATATGTCTGTTAGGTGTTTTCAAGTTTAAAAGGTATTTAACTGCACTGCAGTCCGTCAAAAGTTCAAATTTCTGGTCATCTAGGCAATAATGTAGCTTTTCTAAAGCCCACACTAGGGCTAAACATTCAAGCTGAGTGGCCCATATTTCAATTCACTATTTCTCAAGGTTTTTAAAATATAACAAATTACTAATTCTGATACTTTATCATTCATTAATTGTTTTTGATGGAGGGAAGCACCAAGACAAATAGAACTGGCATCAGTGTAAAAAATAAATGGTTGATTAAAGTCAGGTAAAGCAAGAATTGGTGCTAACATCAAACAGTGTTTCATAGTGTCAAAAGCTCTATGTCTTTCAATATTCCAGACAAAAGCAACATCCTTTCTAGTCAGTTCAGTAAGGGGTAATGCTATGACTTGGTAATTTTTAATATACTGTCTATAGTATTCACATATTCCCAGAAAACTCTGGAGCTCTCTAACTGTGGTAGGAGCCTTCACCTGTTGTATGGCTGCCACTTAGTTTTGGTCAACACATATCTTTAATCCTGAAACAACATGACCAAGTAATTTTAAGGAATGAAAACAAAATTTACATTTCTTCAAAGAAAGTGTCATATTTATTTCATCCATTTTGTGGAACACTTTACACAGGTGGTTAAGATGGTCCTCAAATGTTTTTGAGAATATAATGATATCATCAATATAAACCATCAGCCATCCTTCAATTATCTCTTGATGGAATGTGTTATCCATAACTTTTTGAGAAACTGAAGGGGCCTTTTTAGGGCCAAATGGCATCCTAATATACTTATAAATACCCATATGAGTAGTAATCATCAGAAAATTCTGGGAATTCTTCTCAACAGGTACGTGGTTATATCCCTTGTTACCATCCAAACAGCTGATATATTTAGCACCTTGTAAGGTAGCATGTATAGAGCTAATTCTAGGTAAAGGATAGATATCAACAACAGTATAAGTATTCAATTCTCTATAATCACCACATAACCTGGCTTTATCTTTCTCATAAGAGATTAGGACAGGTGAGATAACACAATATTTAGGTGTCTCAACTAACTTTTCAATAATATTAATTTTTAAAAGGGTAGAGATATTATCCTCAATATCTTTTCTCTTTGTGGGAGAAGCAGGATAAGTCTTCTTCTTCAAACTAGGTGGTATGTCAGTTAATGGACAAGATAAGGAAAGTCTCAATTCTTCTTAAACTAATCCTAGTTCATGTGACCCATGAGCAAAGTCCATAGGAAAATATTTTATCAATTTAATGATGGAATATTTATCCTCGCCAAAAAGTTGTTCTCCAAAAGAAGCATTATCAATTTCAGACATAAGGGCATGCATTTCCTTTGTAGATCTTTCTTTATATTGAATCACAGAATTACATGTGTTCAATTCTGGGTTTAACAATTTTTTGGGGAGGAAATCTTAAATTTTCTCTTTCCATTCATCCCCATTGTGAAGTGTTGGTTTGAAGGATCTAATTTTATGCCATATTTGGTTAAAATGTCATTTCCGATAATAAACCAACTGCTTAAGTTATCATTTTTCATGACAAAAAAGTCACAAATAGCTCTTACAAAACCATGGTTATATTTAAAAAACACTGTGGCTTTGTATTTATCAATGGGGGACAAAACAAAGCCATAACCTCTCCAATTTTCAGAAATGATAGGCGTAAGCTTTGATTTATAGTCTTGATCCACTGAAACAAGTTCTTTCTCAGATACTACACTTCCTCCAGCTCCAGAATCCAGAACAACTTCAATGCTGGTTCCATTGATAAAGACTGGTGCTTTGAGAGGGGCAATAACAATTGAGCAATCCTCAATGTTCCTTATGATCTCAGCATCCTCAACTGTAGATAAATCATTATTATAAATATCAATAGTTTTTAAATAATGAATATCTTCTTCCAGCATCAAGACTTCTTGTTGAGATTCATATGAACTATTGCTGGCACAATCACTTGAAGTAACATCCAGTGCTATTGTGTCCTCAGCATGCTCCTCAGTTTGTTCAACAAGATTTATCTTCTTGTCACAAACATGGCCTTTCTGCGAAGGCTTGTTGCACTTGAGGGAAGTGTTTGTTGCATACTTTTTAGGTGAAACAGGGGCAGAAGGTTTACCAACCTTTTCCAGAGGTTTCTGTTGGTAAGTGGAGGATTTCTCCAAAGGGGTTCTAGGAATTAATCTTCTGGAATCATACTTGTTGTTTAGAAGGATCTCATTACAAGTATTAATGAAGGAAGAAGGTTCTATGGAGAACTCAGCCCTAGCCACTATCAAGACTCTCAAAGACATTGGTACTTTATAAAGGATCCTGTCCTTCCATAACTCAAACTCCATATTTGGGTCCATTTCCCTCAAGATTTTTACAAGTTTCCTTAAGAACTCAATAGGTTTATCAGTAGAAGAGTTATATCTAGTTTCCTCATACTGCCTTTGTTGAGCCATCCTAAACTTGGAGCCACCAAATTGTGCTTTAATAATTTTTTTCCAATCTTCCCATGAGTAGTCATTCCTATCCAGGAGAACAGATTCATACCACATTAGGGCTACATTGGTAAACAAAGAAATTAACTTAGACACAATTTCCTCATCTGGGAGTTTGTAAGAATTTTTTAAGTTATCAATTCTGAAAATGAATTGTTGCCAATCAGAAGAAGAATAACCATAAAATGTTGGATACTGGTCAAGTTTTGGCCAATTCTTTTTATTTTAAGGAGTCTCCTTAGTATTAGCTTGTTTCTGAGTAAGAAGAAGCTGTAACTTCTCCAATTGTGCAGTAATCTCATTGTTTAATCCTTCTGTTGATTTTCCTGGTGCATCATCAATTTTTGATGGAAACTCATTGGTCTCAACAGGCATTTCTGAGTCTGATTTTACTTTAGATGAGCTAGCAACAGGTAAACTTGGAGCATCCTGTACCATATGTTCCTTCAAAGCAATTTCAGAATATTTTTGATCATTAAAAAATGAAATCAATTTTTCTTCAACGGTTTTTAGTCTGGTTTTCACCCTTGGAAGACTAGATATACTCTCATTGATTGTTGCAAAAGATAAATGGGTTTTATTTTGAAAATATGAATAATGATCACTCAATCTTTTCAGCTTCATCTTATCTACCTCTAGCTCCTGGCAACAGTCAGACACAGTATCTTGTAGTTTAGACAAATCATTTTTGATATTTTTCCATAAAGCAACTTTCTTTTCATGAGTTGCTTTTTAATGAAACAAATCATCAGAAACTCTCTGTAACTCACTCCTTAATGCTTGATAACCCTTTTCAGTAAACAAACTATTATATTTCTGAGTTAATTGCATGTTGTTCATGATATGATTTTGTTAAGAAATAATATCCCTCAAATATTCATCATTAATTTTTGCTACATCTGGAGTGTTTCTCAATAAAGAAGCAGAGTAACTTTCCAGATTCTCATAAAACTTAGGCTCAATTTTTAATCAATAATAGCCATATCAGGACTTATCATTGAAGTAGAAATTAAAACTAAAGGATTTGATACATTAGAATATTGAGTTATTTGTCTACTCTTATCAACCTCTACTGGTCTCATAGTTTCATCCCCTCTGCCAGAATTACCTGAAGGAACTGGATCAGTAACAAGAAATGATACTTGAGATTCAATAGAGGGACTTACCAAAGCTTGGGCAAGATCTGAATATTGTTTTTTCTTTTACTGCCTCCTTGATAAGGGTCAGGATGTGTTGGGTTGAATTGACTGGGTCTTGACAGACCTGCCTGAGGCATTTGAGGCGGCTGTTGAGACAGATAATCCCACTGCCACTTTGGCACTTCCACCTTTTCTGGTTGCTGGGGAGCCAATTGTGGAAGATCCCTGGGGGGAGGAGGTATCCTCTTCTCTTGAAGAAAGGCATCTATTTTTCTTACCCTTTATTCTAGTGAGTCTGTTCTTGCTCTCAGTCTTAATTTCTCTGTCCTCAGCTCCTTTATGAGGGTGTAGAGATTCTTTACTTGCTGAGGTAAAGGCATTTTTTTATTTTGAAGCCTTTGGGAAGTCCTTCTGGGGGTTTGATTGAAGGCTTTTTTTCCTGAGCATTTGTTTCCACCAGAATCTCCACTTCCTTCATTTCCACATCCTGATTGGTTCAATGATTTATTAATTTGAGTAAATTTTGTAGTTAAAGGAGAACTCACAGAAGTAGCCTCATCATAATCAATCAGATCCAATTCCTCTTCACATGCAGCAGAAACACCTTGATCAGTCATTTTTTTAAATTTAACCTGAAGTGGGGAAAGAAACAATAAGATGAATTAGTTTTATTTTTGCTTTTATTTAATAGAAAAATAATAATTAAAAGAACATAAAATTCTTCAGGACAAAAATCAACTGAAAATAATAATCAATCATTTATTAACTTAAAATAATCTTATAACCAGGATTAAAGAAATCAACTGAAGAAATAAAAATTAAATTTTAATTAACAAATTTATTTATGATAATTATTGGGATTCAAATCAACTGAAAGATATTTAATTACCAGGACTTAACGTTAACTGAAATAATTTAATATAATTTATTTTTTATTAATTATTAAACTTTTATTGTCAGGACAATTTTTTAACTAGAACAATAAAATTTAATTTATCAGGAAAAAGTCAACTGAAAAAGAAAATATAATTAATTTAGAAAAACAAATTTATTACTTCTAGGACTAAGAATACAATTGCTCTATCTTTTTCAACCAGGAAAAATAAAAATTTAATTCAAATTTACCAGACACCTCCCCCTGTAAAATGAGCAAATTAATTCCACTTACAGAGTGCTGAATAAAATGAAATACGTAGAGTATGAAGAGTGCAAAGTGTCCCACAAATAGTAATCAATATAATTACCACAAAAATATGTGACTATAGTCAATATATAAGCCTAAGTTTTGGAGCGCAGTTTGAATCCCGTTCGTGGCAAAAAATAAGTCACGTGATTGATGATGTTTGTGGTTTTTGTTGTCCACTTGTCCTTATAGGTAACTCGATGGCGATGGTCCCATGATCTCTGGCCTCAATATAATGATGCCCGTCAATGATTTGGAAGGGCCCCCAACTGTTGGTGAGTCTCTTGGTCTAGAAGATAAATCTGGTGGTCCTACAAGGGTTCGGATGGTTTTAATGAGCTCTCAACAAATTGGTACGTATTTCTTATAATCTTTGATTGTTTTTATTCAATTAATAAGAGGTTTTTACGATATTATTATAATTTATAGATTAGAATTATGTGGTTGTAAATACTAATATGATAAAATAAAGTAATAAAGGATTTTAAATAATATATAATAAAACATGTCAGTAATTAAGGAATGGTTTGAAAAGTACAAAAAGAGAGGGCCTTTTATAGGCAAAAATGTGAGAAATAAAGACACTGAGGTAACACCACCTAATACAAGGGTGTGAGAAGAAAAACTAAATAAAGAGAGTATGTGAAATAATAAAAGATACACTAAATGGTGTGTAAATAAAGATATCACTTTTATTTGAAATAAAACTTGAGTTACCTTGGACCATCACATTTAGTACAAAAAATTTGATTTAAAATGTTGATTCAACAAAAATCTAAATTTCTCAATAAAGGAATTTGAAAAAAAAAATTCTATTATCGTTTTTATATTTTAATACTATTTTTATTCCCTCTCATCTGTATTATTGCGCACAGTGTTAGGGAGTAAAAATATATGGGACAATTACTTACTTTTATTAATTATTTACATTACTTAGTGTACTTAGCTAGTTAGTTGTAAGTAATACATAAGTAGGTAATAAATAATTAGTTACTAATAAGAATTTAGAAGGTGTGGCTTCATCTCAGTAAGATAATTAATTATTTTACTGGATAAGTCTAGTAGCCTGGCTGACAGGAAATAAGAGGTTACAGAGTAGGATAAAATGGATGCTTTATGGATTTTTTGCGTTTAAAATAAGTGGGGGACAAAGAGTGGGTGGAAGAAGATTTTAAAACTCTGGGGGTTAGAATCTCTGTGATTAATTTCACTGAGGGTTAAACAATAAAAATGGGTTTGAAAGAATGGGAAAGAAATCATCCACTCTTAATGAAAAGTTGATATAAAAATGAAATGAATTTCAAGTATTTTTCTAATATGACTATAGAATCTATCCAATATGTACTTTCATTTTTCAAGAATGATGGACATAAAATTTAGATGAAAAATAAATATTTTATTTTCATAAAACTTGAGCGCAAATTTTCACTGTGCACTGATTATGTATTATTTTCTACAGATTTTAATATTTCATTATTTGGAAGTGGATCGAAGTGCATAAAGATTGGAAATTTGAACCAGACTCTATGTCTAAAAAAAGGAGATGAACACATTTCAATATTTTTGGAGCTTCAAAAGTCTATAAAAATTAGCATAAATATTTTTTGAGCTGGGAAAAAATAGATAAAAATGAATTAAATGAGTCATCAGAACATGTATTAAGCAATTTAATCAAAAATTCAAATCTTGGTCTATTTTGAAAAATTGAAATAAACTTTACTTTTCATGTGCTTCAGACCTGTATATAGCACCAAAAAGTTGAAAAAATGTGAGTTTCAGCCTACCAAGAATTATTACTAGATTACACCAAGGCTAGTCAGAAGTACAAAAAAACAACTTGCCTACAAGTCCTATCTTTTTCCCCCCTGTGATTAAATCTCTAATATATTAATTTATAATTTTAATGAACTAGTAAAATATGAAGAGAAAAATGTTCTCTAATAATAAGTTTAAATTAATTAGAAAGTATTAGTAAGAGTTTAGATCCTCTAATATCTCTGTATAGATTTGAACTCCCCCCTGTAAATCTCTTATCCTTCAGCAGACAGCCCAGTGTGCCATAGCTAGGGGTTCCATGGCACTACCAACACCATTCTTTCTGCCACAAGGCACAAAAATTGTGTAAAAGCTGTTTAAAAGTTGCGTAATAAGAACATCCAAACTGCCAGGTGAAATTAGCTTCAGTAAGGGTATTTTGATGGAAATAGAAGCTAATATTCAACACTCATCACATTTCAGTATTTTGGTAAAGGGTCAAATAGATATCTTTTTCAGTGAATTGTGGATCTTTCCACAATTTATGGAACCTATAGTGTAACTTATTTTCTGCCCTGCCATTTTTTCAGTAATTCATCTCACTTACTCAATTTTGAAACACCTCAAAACTACCAATTCATTAAAAATTCACTCTTATCAAAAACTACATTACTCACTTCTCATTGTCACATCACATTCAATAACAGCTCTATATTATTTTACCACAGGCTCTGTGAAATGTACACACCTTTAGAGAGTCCTGTTACCACACAAAGTAAGAAAATTTGGTCACTTAATTAACATCCACTTGGGTGGAAGTTAAAAATTATGTAAAGTAAGGTCTTCCTTGTCTAGTTCTAGTAGTTCTTAAAGACAGTTAAATGGAAAAAGAAAAAAAAATAGGGTTAAAAAAAACTGAGTGAAAAAATGATGAATATACTGGGTTGATGCATAGAAATATAAAAAAAATAAATTAAAATTTACTGGATTCAGGCAAAAAAAGTGTTGAATATTTTGTGCAAGTGATACTAATTCTTTACAAGTAATTGATGGAATCATTAATCAGTGCAACTCAGAAGTAATATGCATGTAAGCTGGAGTTACACACTCCACAAGTGTGGATGCTCTAAATACATAACTATTGTTATATACCCTAGAAATAAATAATAAATGTTATATATTTGTTACACAACTGTTATGAGACTCTTACACCGTGTGGCATAACAAACAATTTTGGTAGTGTGGGTATTTCATAGTGTTCCATAGTCTTCCTGATCCTTCCAAAATAATAGCAAGTAAAATAATAGAACTGAAAAACACCAATATAGAAATTAAATATTAACAATCTCAAAAATATCATATAGACATAAAATAAAGATAAAAGACTAAGTTACCCACTAGTAATACCCAGTAAACTCTCTTATAATGACTCATTAAATAATAACTAAACCAGCAATTCAAAAGATAAAACAAACCAGAAGACCTAAATAACTGCCATAGAACAGCATAAACACTCAATAATCATCAAGACATGAAAACAAGAGAAAATTCTCAGCTTTTCGAGAGTCCCATCACTGTAATCTGTTTAAATATCCTCGCCACTCCAGAAGGAAAAAAATTTCCTGTAATAAGTCAAATGACCAGTACTTTTCAATATGCATGCTGCTTATTCCTTCAGGCATGCCACAGTGTCATCTGGGCAAGGTCCTGATACATGCAGCAACCCCCACCAGCAATTTTATTTTACCCTAAGAGCATCTCCAAAAATTCCAGAAAATATTCTTTAGTTACATGTATTTTACAGACACGATTATTTACTTGATTGCAATATTAATCACCTTTATGCAAAAAATTTAACAAAATACAAGTTACATCAAATATTCATTACTCACGTTTCCACTATCATTAAATTTTATGTTGGGTTACAGGGATATTTTTTGTGGAACTTTCAGAATTTCATTTCATGTACAGCTAATTCAGAAAATTTTGCAGTTTTTTTGTCTCACATCCACTTCCTAAAAGATGAATTTAGGTCACTTTTGGTGGGGGATAAGAGGCAAGAAAGCTGCATGATTTTTTGAAACAGATGTGTGCACATACATTCTCAATCACATGGCACAAAATTGTCACCTAATGGCCTACACACAAGGTTGAAGGTGTTCCTAAATAAGTGAGAATGGTAAAAGTAATTGAGGACTACTTCAAAGTACAGAGGATTACTTTGAGGAAGTGATTTGAAGATACATCAAAGAAAGTTTATCTGCTTCAAGGAAAGCTCAAGATGAATAGTAATGTATGGTAGAGTAACACTAAAATTCAAGGAATCCCACAAAGGTTTTCAACTTAATAATCAAAAGGATTTAGGAGTTTTAAAAAGTTTGAACAGAAATCTATTATTAAGAGAGGGAAGAAACAATAAAAGCTTTATATAATTTAACCACTATCACAATGATATTATAATTTAATTCTAAGGAATATCAACCCAAACCCTCCCAATTATATAGACAACTCCACCTTGCACTGAATCATTTAATTATCCACCCTTAATTTAGCACTGACCCTCCACTATAGCCCACAGTTCCTTTAACAATACTCCTATTGCCACTCGCAGACCTTTAATTACCTGTAATCACACAATAAACCAACATACAAACTATACTATTGATCCAAGCACTATTAAACGGTGCATTTTCCTAAAGTTGGAAAGTATAAGCAGATGATTGATTAATTTAGATTTAAGTTTTAGATAGCACAGTTGCTAGTGTATTTGAATTGAGACAAAAAAGGATAAAAGCAGTTGCTAGGTAGATGTTTCTTTCTGAGCTTCAAGTATGGATTTGTGTATTGATATATGGATTAAAAGATTGACTTTTGCTTTAAGTGTCATGTAGCGCTTGAAAGATTTCTGGGTATAAAATGCGAGCTTTCTTGAGGGTGAGAACTCTTCATTTACCCCTTCTTGAAATCTTTACTAGAGTTTTTGTAATTATTTTTTTAATTTAGTAATTTAATATGACCAATAACAATGATCCTACCCCTACTCCTCCTCACCCCTGAACCAAATGAGGAATTCCCATGTGTCAATTTAAAATAGCATGCACATCCCAAATTGCTATCAATCTCTTTTGTGTGAAGAGAACTGTGTTCTGAGGCCCTCGCAAGAAGTGCAAGTTGTGTTGATGGCATTGAGTGACATGTGAGGCATTAGAAAAGAATCCAGCTATTGAAGTTCAATATTTGACAACTAAATTTTGGTCAATTTCTAAAGATCAGGCAATAATAAAGGATATTTGGGAGGTACCTATTGAAAACAATTTAGTGGTAGATGGTTCTGGAGATGTATTTGATGAAGAGGAGATGAAAGAGATCTCTGGTTGGGTAGCTGGTCTAAAGCAAGGGAAAAGGCCAGTGACTCCCAATGAAGAGGTTGACAAATTTGTCAAGGATGGATTGGACCCGGTAGTAGAGGTTGCTCCTACTGTGAAACATTTTTAACTAATGGTTGAAGACGAATATGATGAGGTGGTGGATGTAGTTAAACCCACAAGGCATAAATTATTTATTGAAGCTGATCCTGTGTTTGAAGTTAGTAGTTTAAAAATTAAAATTTTGTATTTGATTTAATAGCTAACTGATTCTAATTTTTAAGGAGGCAGAAAATATTGAAAATTGCCTATCAAACCAGAGGTAGTAGTGGTTGAGCTTCAAGTCAAAGCTGAAAAAACAGTCAAAGCAGGTCCCTCAAATTTTACCCCCACCAAACCCACAACTAATGCTTTGAATGTGGAAGTAGAGTTAGATCAGGTGTGGTTGAAGAAGCCAGGGCAGGCTTGTTGAACCTCCTTTGTCAAACAATTGTGTGACAAGATCAATGGTATAGTCAATGTGGCGTCCTTTGTTGTAGCAAAGGTATTACTAGATATTGGCAAGGTGGTTCCAGTTGGGGAGGAAGTTTATTTGAGAATAGTATAAAGGATATTTGAAGGGTGATTGAAGAGATGAATGAACTGATTCAGAGAAAAATAGAGGAAAAATTTTTAAAATAGAAGAACAAGGAAAGAAAAAAACAGAATAAATTTCATATAGTTTATCTTGAATATTTATTAGTTTTGTGGTTTTTTATTTTGGTTGAAATTTTATTTATTTTTAAGAAAGAAAAAAAATTAAAATTGAGAGAAGAAAAAGAAAAAGATTCTAGAATTTTTTTTTTTTGTAATTTATCTTTTTTTAAAGTTTTAATATTAATTTTTGAATGAAAAGAAAAGAGAGAAAAAAGGAAAGAAAGAAAAAATTTGTTTTAAAAGAAAAGTTTTAGAAAAGAATAAAAGATGCATTTGGAAAAAGAAGTTTTATAGGACAAGCTTAATTGATTTAGATAAGGAAAAGAAATATTTTGCATTTGCCATTGTAGACAATCCTATAGTACTAGCTATAGGCCTTGACCAAGGGAGTTGGAGAAAACCCAGAGAGAAAAACCCCTGTCCCTTAGAAAAATAAAGTAAGATTTACCTGCTACAGTAAACTGGTTCCTGTTGCTAAAGCCCCTTTTCAAACACACTTGAATGCTTTATCAGCCAAGAAAGTAGTCTCCAGACAGACTACTAAACCAAAGAACTGAAATGTAGACCAATGTCCACACCAGAGAAAGCAATGATACTTGATGTAGGTTGCAAATCCACACCAGAGACAGAAAGAATACTTGATATAGCTTTCAAGACTACCCCAGAGAAACCAGTTGCTAAGTTAAGTTAAACAAAGAACTCACCTTGCAACAAACACAGCCAATTGGGCCAGAAAACAGTGAAAACTGAGTGAGGAACAAGTATATCACCTCCGGATGGTTGTATGATAATTAAAGTTGCCCCAAACTGTCTTATTCACTATATACACAGGGGGGAAAAAATGAGGACTTGTAGGCAAGTCGTTTTTCAGGTTTCCTGGAGTAATCTGTGGAGTAATCTCTTGATGCTAAATTTGATGTCTAGATATAGGTGTATAATTTGTTATCAATATCTGATAATTTATGGGAAATCTCTACAACCAAACTTTTTTTCTTGGATGCAGATTTTGGAATGGAAAAATCTTTGAAACTCTAAAAAACAGATATCATCAAATTTCAGACAAGTTCAAATAATATTCTGCACTTTCTTCATGAAAAACACAAATTATTTCTATCAAAAGACCAATAACAGGAAAAAGTGCCATGCTATGATTTATTAGAAAAAAAAGTCAAATATTATAACCTGTCATAATGTATTTTTCACTATTATTATTTTTTCATTAAACAAATGGATTACATATATTAAGGTAGAGATTCTTGTGCACTGAATTTACTATATCTGAGCCATAAAAATGACCATGTCCACATCTTTTCTAAAGTTTATTTGGTGTTAAGTAATATTTGAAGTGCTTTCAACTTGCAAACTAGCAAGCATAATCCAAGAGCTATTTTATAATTTTGATCAAGATTAATTTTCTTATTCTAATCAAGACAATTTTCCTTCAGCTAATGTCAAAAGGTTAGAAATTTTTTATGTTTCCTCAGTCAAATGATAGTATCAATTTTTTGATATAATTATTTCTCCAACTTCAGAAGTTTTTTTTTTGTTTTGTTTTGTAAGATTAATAATAAAACTGAAAAGTGTTTGCACTTTTAATATAGATATAGATTAGTCATTATCATTATTAATGTCAGGCTAAGGTCAAGTACAAGGACGTGAATTAGCTTGAATAGTCAGTTGTCTAGAAGATTTTAATGGTCCTATATGAATACTGTAGTTCTAATCCACTAAGTTGTAAAATATAATCAAATATAAAGGTCTCAGTAATAAAATTCTCACTATTCTTATATATGGCTTACAATCTTTATAGTTGGTAGAAAAATAGATTATATAAATTCAGATACTATTCAAAAGTCTTATAAAAGTACTAATTGATATGTATTGTAATTGATTTGGTTATATTGGTTAATTGTAATGATAAAGAATGAAGAAATACAACCCAAAAACCTCCTCCTTTTATACACACTGAGTTCCCCAATGATTCCCTTGATGTACCACCCAATACACAGTTAATCACGCCTCTAAACAACTAATAGACATTCCCATCAACATTCCCAGTGACCCATGACATAATTAGAAGAGTAATAACCGCCAAAATCCTGAAATAATAAGGGAAATCCATCAAAATTAAAGGAAAAGACAAAAAGAGAGTATATGCGTATAAAACAATAATATTAAGGACTAAAGGAGACTTTTTAAGGTTAATAATAGCTTAATAATCAGGGGGATTGACTGTAGAAATAATGGGGCTAATCCTGACATTATACTACGTGAAATTCCCATTCAAAAATAACCAAAATTGACTGAGAAACCACCCAAAAACTTAAAAAAGAGCGTGAGATGTGGGGTAACTACATGCAGTTCTTGGCAGGCGCTTGCACGGGTAAATCCTTGACTAAAATTAGGCGAATTTAAGCGTGGTGATAAAATAAAGTGCCAAGAGTGAGGTTATTAATGAAATTAGTGCATATAAACAGGGTCAATGCATTATTAATTAAGCTAGGACACTAAATAAGCGCCTGTCGCCTATTTTAGTGTGTTTCCCCACAGTGGGCGTAGAATGTGGGGTAATTATAGTGTGAAAAAGCTAACTTTGCTAAAAATGAAGCTATTCACACGGGAAAAAAGCAGGCAGTATGTGGCCAGTACACAGAAGCCATTTCTGGCATAAAAAACACCAAATTTGAAAAGTGTTATTTTTATGCATTTAAATAGCCAAATCAATAGTTCTAAATGAGCCCAATTGATCTGTCAAAGCGCAATTTTGATATTCTCAATTTTATAGCGCATATAGTCAACTTTTAAGTGAAATAAAGCGCATTTCTTGTTTTTTGCATAAAACAATGAATATAACAGCTTTAAGTGTACTTAAAAATTATGCAGCCTTATACTTAAGGTTCTTAAGATTACCCTAACATATCCCAACTTAATATTAAGTACATAAGACCTATAAAAGGTGGGTATATGCGTGTATATAAGGTGTTATAATGGCATTTTTTGTGTATTATCATAATTTTACTTATGTATACTATTTGTGTACTCTTATTTATTATTCCCATGTATAGTTCATGTGTTTAACATAACTTATAAGTACTTTTTACTCAGTCCTGGAGATATACAGGCTGACACTCGCCCACCCAAAAAAAACAATAAAAAAAATGATAAGTTATACATTTTATTTAATTTGTAATTTTCAGGTATTCAGAATAAATCTGTAGCATTAAAGATTCAACTTTAAAGAAATAAAACATAATAAAATATTATGAGTACTGGTTTTTTAACCCCTCAGCTGGTTGAACAGAAATTTATTTCTGTTTAAATTTTTTAAGAAGGGTGGATAAATTAGAAATTTCTTTTTCAGGTATCCATTTATCAAATTCATTTGATTTCCCTTTAAATCTCAGTAAATACTCAGTTCCTTTTTCTTTAGTAAGGATTCTTTTCTTGAGTATTTTTTCAATCTCTGCTTTTTCCACAATTTCTTCAGGTTGCTTTTTAGGCCTTCCCCTTCTTTTTGGAAATAAGTCAGGATCATTTGCATGGTAAGGTTTCAATAATGAGATAGGGAAAACTGGATGTTTCCTATCATATGGAGCATATAATATGACTTCCACTGCATTATTCCCAACCATTTTATTTACTACAAAAGGTCCTACAAAGGGATCCTTTAATTTAACATTACCTTGTAAGTTAAAATGTAGTGTTGATATGAGGACCTCATCTCCTTTTTTAAATTCAAATTCTTTATGAGATTTGTCCCACCTTTTCTTTTCATATTCAAATGCTCTTTGGATGCATTCCTCTGCATGCTTCCTACACATTTGTTGCATATGAATAAAGGATTTAGTGCCAGGGTGTATATCCAACCTTGGTAGCTTATTTAAAAGATTTACTGGGGTATTTGGTACATATCCCAGCCAGAGTTCAAATGGTTTCTTCTCTGTTACAGAATGAGTTGTGCTGTTATAAGCAAATTCAAGGCCAGGAATTAATGTTACCCAGTCATGTGTGAATTTCTCATTGTCTTTGTATTCTAATCCAAAGGCACAATATCTTCTGATCATGTCTTCAAGAGTTTGTATCATCCTTTCAGCCAGCCCATCAGTTTGTGGATGGTGTGCTGTAGACAATTTTAATTGACAACCTGATACTTCCATCAAAGATGTCCAGAACTCTGAAGTAAATTTAGGGTCTCTGTCAGAGATTATGGCTTTGGGGAACCCAGCAGTATTCATCATCTGAGTCCACCATAGTAATGCCAAGTCTTTTGCAGATACCTCTTTATGGGTAGGGATAAACTTACACATTTTTGTTAATCTATCCACTATTACCCAGCAAGAATTGAAACTTTCTTTTCCTGCTAATGGCAAGCCAGTTACAAAATCCATGTTTATAATTTCCCATGGAGCTTTTGGCTGCTCTATTTGTTGTAACAACCCAGCTCTCTTCCCAGTTAATCTTTTAGATTTCTGACAAGAGTCACATGTTTCAATGTATTTTTGTACATCCTCTTTCATGTTTATCCACCAGGCTGTATTTTTAACTCTGGTTAATGTTTTGTTAAAGTCAAAATGACCAGCTAAGATGTCATCATGACAAGTACTCAACATTAACTCTTTCATAGAAGGTGGTATTACTATTACATTGCTTATCTTTTTCCTGTAATATATATATCCATCTTCAATTGATAGTTTACCTTTTTCCAACGCATTTTTATACTTTGGAGGCAAGGTTTTAATTAATGCACTCATGGAGGCATTTGTTGGATCATTAAGAATGGTAGATAGTTTAGACAAATCTTTATCAGATGAATAATTTTCCAATATAGTTTGCATAAACTCTTCTTCTAAATCCACTATATAAATCCCAAATATATGTATAACCTCATTTTCAGGTACATAAGCTGGGTTGTCAGCATCATTTGGCAAAGGACTTCTTGATAATAAATCCACATTTGAATGCAATGTTCCTGCTCTGTGAGTGATTGTCATTCTTCCTCTGTACTCTTGTACAGCTAGTTGCCATCTAAACATGTGCCTATTAGGTGTTTTCATGTTTAGTAATGATTTTACTGCACTGCAATCTGTTATAAGTTCAAACTTCTGGTCTTCCAGATAGTAATGAAGTTTCTCCAAAGCCCACACCACGGCTAAACATTCTAGCTGTGTGGCACCATACCTTAGTTCTGTCTTTCTTAAGGTTCTGGATATATAACAGATAACTACTTCAGATAATTTTCCATTTATTATCTGTTTTTGCTGTAAAGCAGCACCCAAACCTATGAAACTTGCATCAGTGTACAAGATAAAAGGTAGGGTGAAATCTGGCAGTCCCAATATTGGAGCTGATATTAAACATTCCTTTAATTTGTTAAAGGCGTGCTGTCTTTCATTATTCCAAATGAAAGCTTCATTCTTCCTGATTAATGTTGTTAAAGGGGCTGCAATGGATTGGTAATTTTTAATATATTGTCTATAATATCCACACATACCTAAAAAACTTTGAACCTCTTTTACATTTTTAGGTATCCCAATGTTTTTAATTGCTGCCACTTTATTCTGGTCAACACAAATTTGTAATCCAGATACAACATGTCCAAGTACTTTCAAGGATTGAAATCCAAACTTACATTTCTTTAATGCAATAGTCATATTAATTTCATCCATTTTTTGAAAGACTCTTTTCAGGTGATTTAAATGTTCATCATATGTTTTTGAAAACACTATGATGTCATCAATATAGACCAATAGCCATCCTTCAACCATTTCCTGATGAAAAACACTATCCATCAATTTTTGGAAGACTGAAGGGGCATTCTTTGGGCCAAATGGCATTCTCACATACTTATATATACCCATATGTGTGGTTATTAATAAGTAATTTTGAGAATCTCTTTCCACAGGAATCTGGTGGTAACCCTTGTTCCCATCCAGACAGGAAATATATTTTGCTCCTTGTAAGGTAGCATGGATAGAAGCTATCCTTGGTAGAGGGTAAATATCATCTACTGTATATGTATTCAGAGCTCTATAATCACCACATAATCTTGCCTTATCTTTTTCATAAGAGATTAATACTGGTGAAATGACACAATACTTAGGTGTTGTGTCCACTTTTTCAACAATACCCATTTCTAACAACAGTTTTATATTGTCTTCAATATCTTTCCTTTTTGCAGGAGATGCTGGGTAAGGTTTCTTTTTTAAGCTGCCAGGAATATTATCCAGATCACAGCTTAAAGAGATTTTCATCTCATGGTTTTTGACCAATCCTAGTTCATTTGAGCCATGAGCAAATGCCATAGGATATGATTTAATCAATCTCAAAATATCTTCTTGTTCAATATTTGAGAGTTGAGGACTGAAAGAGGCCTTTTGGATTTCATTTTCCAATTCACCCACTTCATTGGTGGTTCTTCCACCTTGCAGTTGTTCTTCTCTAGGAGAAATGGCATATATTGAATTTTCAGAACATATTTTGAATTTCCTTTTACCATTCACCCCTATGGTGAAACAACTGTTTGCAGGATCTAGTTTAATGCCAAATTTTGTCAATAAATCATTGCCAATAATAAACCAATCACTACAATTATTATTATCCATTACTACAAATTCACAAACTGCTCTAACATATCCATTATTATATTTAAAGAATACAGCAGTTTTGTATTTGCCAATTGGATTTAATACTGAACCAAAACCCCTCCAGTTCTTTGTCTGAACAGGTTCTAGTTTTTCCTGGTACTTACTATCAAGTTTCATTAATGCATTAAGTGAAACTACACTACCTGCAGCCCCAGTGTCAAGAATGGCATTCATTTCTTTTCCACATATGATAACAGGTGCTCTGATAGGTGTTATTTTGTAAGTATCATGAGATACATCTTTAATTATTTCAGCTTCCTCTATGGAAGTTAAAGATGTGTCTGTATGAGGTATAGCATCATTCAGGAACATTATATCCTGTTCTAATACAAATATCTCATTTTCATCATCACTGTAAGATATGTTACTCTTGCAATCCTCACTGGATTCCACATTCTCATCTTCATGATTACTAGGTTCAGAATTTTGTGAGGTTTCAATAACATTTATTCTTTTCTTACACGTGTGACCTTTAACCCAAGGTTCATTACATTTGTAACAAGTGTTATTTTCTTGTCTCTTAGGGACAAGGGGAGCAGAAGGTTTTTTCTTTTCCACTGGTAACTTACTTGTAGTAGGTTTTACCACTTCAACACTTTGTCTGTAATTACTATACTTGGTTTCATATTTGTGGTTTAATAATATCTCATTGCATATATTAATGAATCCAGAGGTGTCTCTGACAGTTTCAGTTCTAGCTACAATAATGTCTCTAACTGATATAGGCAACTTGTATATTATTTTTTCTTTCCACTCTTCATAATCCATTTTTGGATCCATAGCTTTCATGATTTTTATTAAATGCATTAAGAAAACCATGGGTTTATCTCCAGCATTTGGATTATATCTGGCCCTTTCATACAGTCTTTGTTGAGTGATTCTAAATTTTGGGCCACCAAATTGCCTTTCAATTAGTGCCTTCCATTCATTCCAGGAGTAATTAATTCCCTCACTCAATACAGATTCAAACCATAATAAGGCCACATCTGTAAATAAAGATATTAACTTTGAAGTAATTTCTTCATCAGGTAATTTGTATGAAAATTTTAAGTTATCAATTCTTTGTATGAATTGTTGCCAATCAGATTTTGAATCCCCGTCAAAAGAAGGGTACTGATCTAACTTAGGCCAGTTCTTTTGGCTAGTTTTTGCTTCCCTAACCTGAGGAATATTGAGTAATTCACTTACTTTAGAAAGATGATCATTTATTTCATCTTTTACTGATTTTATATTTTCAGAGCCCATGACACTATGTTCATGTTCTATCATTGGTTTATCCTCAGAGTGTTTCATAAAACCTGGTACTCTCTCTACATAAGAGGTATTATCCTTTATTGTTTCAGTATTTTTCAAAATGTTAGCTACTTCAATTTCTACCCTTTGTAACCTATCTTTTATTACAGGTACTTGAGTCAAAGTATCATTTACATTTGAAAAAGACAATTTTACACGTCCCTCTATTGTAGCCATAATATTCTGAGAGTGTTCTAATTTACTTTCTAAATTTCTAATCTCAGATTTTAATCTTTTATTCTCATTGATTAATTCATTATTTGAATTTTCAATAATTTTTAATCTATTGGCTGTGGTACTCAATGATTGTGTTAGCTGTAATAATACATGTTCTGTATTAATGTTTGACTCTTTTGAAAACTCTTCCACTTTTTCAATTCTCAATAATAATTTACTTATTATTTTTGATTCCATTGGATTCTCTTTTAAAAAATATTCTATTTTTTCCGTGTCCAATTCAGAAGACTCATTTTCAGGGTCAAGATTTAATTCATTTGATTCCATTTTTATATTAATAGTATTTTCCTGGTGATCCATAAAACTATTTACATTGTCCTCCTGTAAAGACAAGTTTAACATATTCTGTTCAAATGAATAATCCTTTAAATCCTTATCAATAATATCCAATATTTCCTTATCAATCTCATTACCTATAAGTAATTTATTGTCAGGTTGATATAATTGATCATAAGAAGTTGGATGACTTACCAAGGTCTTATCCCACTTCCTCTGCCTCTCCTTGCCTTTCCCCTGTAAGGGTGACTGCTGGAGCCCTGCTGTTGAGGATTGTTGTAGTTTTGGGCGTACCAATCCCATTTCCATTTGCTTACTGTAATTTTTTGGTCCTCCTCTTGGGCTGGAGGTGTTGCTATGGAATTGTTGGTTGCTACTGTTGGTGGTTGAGTCTTTATGTCCACTAGAGCTTGGTTGACTTCTATGAAACCTTGAGCTGCTCTCTTTTCCAGATTGTTGATCTGGTCCACTATATTGTTGACTCTTACTGTCAAGGTGTTCATTAGGGTGGATAGGGAGTGAACTTGTTCTTGTAATGTATTTTTTGATTTCTTTATTGAAACCTGCTTTAGAAGCTTTTCCCTTTCCTCCAGAGACATTGACGGAGTGTTGTTTATTATGGGAGAGTCCTGGCCCTCCATTTGAATGTCCTGTATCAGGTCTTTCAGCTCTAGGTCTTAAGTTATAAGGTTTTACCTTATTACTTACAATGTCATTGTTGTCACACATTTTTACGTGGAATTTAAAGAATTGAAAGTTTAGATATGAAAACTTCAAAAAGGAGTTTTATCAGTATATTAATACCACTGAAGACAATTTTATTGCTTACTTATTGGTATGAAGTGAATATTTAAGTGCCAAAAGTCAAATATGCTTTTATGTGGTCACTTGATTTAACTGGTCTACAATATGTAGCCGTGTTTTTATATTCAAAAGAAAACAACTGTCAGTATGATTCTTTCTAAATATTTAATGAATTTTACAAACCAATAAAAGAGAAGATTAAGAGTCCTGTTAAAAGAAAACAATTAATCAGTTTAATTGGTTATCATCTGCAAAGATCACAAATTTAATTGGTCTATTGACAGACTCCCACTAAGAACAATTATATGTTAAATTAGTGGTAAAAATTTTATCTGCAAAGATCTCAAATTTAATTGGTCTATTAACAGACTCCCACTAAGAACAATTATATGTTAAATTAGTGGTAAAAATTTTATCTGCAAAGATCTCAAATTTAATTGGTCTATTAACAGACCCACTAATAACGATTATAAGTTAAATTAGTGGTAAAATTGTTGATTCAATATCACAATTTTATAATATAACAGGGCTTCTTTTTCTAAAATCACTATATAAGTGACCCCAACCTGTTGTAATTATCCAAATATTTTTATAGGGATATTATTTACGTGCACCTTCTCTTGAAAATTTCACTTACCAGGATTATAACAGAATTCTTGAGGAAAGGTCCCCAATTGTCAGGCTAAGGTCAAGTACAAGGACGTGAATTAGCTTGAATAGTCAGTTGTCTAGAAGATTTTAATGGTCCTATATGAATACTGTAGTTCTAATCCACTAAGTTGTAAAATATAATCAAATATAAAGGTCTCAGTAATAAAATTCTCACTATTCTTATATATGGCTTACAATCTTTATAGTTGGTAGAAAAATAGATTATATAAATTCAGATACTATTCAAAAGTCTTATAAAAGTACTAATTGATATGTATTGTAATTGATTTGGTTATATTGGTTAATTGTAATGATAAAGAATGAAGAAATACAACCCAAAAACCTCCTCCTTTTATACACACTGAGTTCCCCAATGATTCCCTTGATGTACCACCCAATACACAGTTAATCACGCCTCTAAACAACTAATAGACATTCCCATCAACATTCCCAGTGACCCATGACATAATTAGAAGAGTAATAACCGCCAAAATCCTGAAATAATAAGGGAAATCCATCAAAATTAAAGGAAAAGACAAAAAGAGAGTATATGCGTATAAAACAATAATATTAAGGACTAAAGGAGACTTTTTAAGGTTAATAATAGCTTAATAATCAGGGGGATTGACTGTAGAAATAATGGGGCTAATCCTGACATTATACTACGTGAAATTCCCATTCAAAAATAACCAAAATTGACTGAGAAACCACCCAAAAACTTAAAAAAGAGCGTGAGATGTGGGGTAACTACATGCAGTTCTTGGCAGGCGCTTGCACGGGTAAATCCTTGACTAAAATTAGGCGAATTTAAGCGTGGTGATAAAATAAAGTGCCAAGAGTGAGGTTATTAATGAAATTAGTGCATATAAACAGGGTCAATGCATTATTAATTAAGCTAGGACACTAAATAAGCGCCTGTCGCCTATTTTAGTGTGTTTCCCCACAGTGGGCGTAGAATGTGGGGTAATTATAGTGTGAAAAAGCTAACTTTGCTAAAAATGAAGCTATTCACACGGGAAAAAAGCAGGCAGTATGTGGCCAGTACACAGAAGCCATTTCTGGCATAAAAAACACCAAATTTGAAAAGTGTTATTTTTATGCATTTAAATAGCCAAATCAATAGTTCTAAATGAGCCCAATTGATCTGTCAAAGCGCAATTTTGATATTCTCAATTTTATAGCGCATATAGTCAACTTTTAAGTGAAATAAAGCGCATTTCTTGTTTTTTGCATAAAACAATGAATATAACAGCTTTAAGTGTACTTAAAAATTATGCAGCCTTATACTTAAGGTTCTTAAGATTACCCTAACATATCCCAACTTAATATTAAGTACATAAGACCTATAAAAGGTGGGTATATGCGTGTATATAAGGTGTTATAATGGCATTTTTTGTGTATTATCATAATTTTACTTATGTATACTATTTGTGTACTCTTATTTATTATTCCCATGTATAGTTCATGTGTTTAACATAACTTATAAGTACTTTTTACTCAGTCCTGGAGATATACAGGCTGACAATTAATATGAAACTCGAAATTCATGTTAGGAATATTATTTTTTATGATTTATTTTTCCTTTTTTACTTATAATATATGAAATATAACAATTTTTTTAAAAAAAGCATTTCTTCCACAAACAGATTACAGAAGCATCAGAAGCTCAGAAAAAAATTTCCAAAATATAAAATATCAAAAGCAGAAATGATTTTGATATGGAAATTGATGCACTATTTCATATAAAGACAAATGGCTTTGAAATAAGAACAATTCTTCCTCTTCTTCATAGATGCTCCTATTATAGACTTTTTATTTGATCTAAAACTTTTTTTCATATCACTCTCTTTAGTGCTTGGATAATTCTCCTCTTAATTACCTCACTCAGACCTGGAAAAAATAATCATCTTTTTTTCACCTTTCTCTCTGCAATAATTCTTCTAAGCTTCAACTATTTTTAGAATTACGTAGTTATTTTTTATTTTTTTTATTTCTTGTAAATCATTCATGCTTACCCATCAGGCTATGTTTGCAACTGGTTAATTTTTTTTGAAGTTAAAATATATTTCAGATTTAGATTAGGAAATAACTTAATTTTACATATATTTATTTTTCTGATAAATAAAATATTAATAAAATAGCTCTTGAAAATTCAATCATAGCTAAATACTCTGAATAAAGCTCCAGTAAATTTCTGTACAAAATTTTGAGCTATATTTTCTTATCATTAGATTTTACAACTACAAAAAATTGATTTTGGCTCACATAATCAGGTTTTTTTTATTGAAAAATTTAAATGTATTATTTATTTTGAAGAGTTAACAAAATTAAAGATCACATCAGTAAAATCTTATGAAACCTACACCAAGTAGATTTTGACTTTTTCAGAAAAGTAGAAAAAGAAAAAAAAATCTATTATGGTTTACAACTATGTAATGCTCTTATGATCAATTCTACTTTTTTAAATAGGAAATTTCCATTTTACGTGGAATATTATTGTAAAAATATTTATGTAGATGTACTATTTTTGATGTAGTGGGTTTAAAAATATCATGGGGACAAAAACAATTCAACTGCTGGTTCAAATTACAAAGATAAAATTTTTAACAATTCGGAAAAAAATAGTGAATTACTAGTTACAGTGAAAGGAGTGATAATGATGGTTGTGAAATAAAATTTGAATTTTTAGGGCTGGGAAAGATAGTTGAGGCTGTGAAAAACAATAGAGGCAGTGAAAGAAAATTGTAGAAGACTGAAAAAATTTAATTTAAAGATTCAAAAAATTTTAACAAAATAATGGAGAGCAATTTTAACCCACCATAGATTATATAGTGGAATATAGATATAAAAAAAAATAAGAGATGGGGAGAAAATGATTGTAAATAGAGAATGGAAAACGATTGGAGCCTAATGAGGGATGATTGAGATAGTAAAAGAAATTGTATATTGGTGATATCCATGTTTGTATTTCTTCAAACTAATGTCTCTAGCCCTTGTATATACTATATATCCATCTTTTTCAAAAAATAAAAAACAAAATTTTAAATAGCAAATTTCCAATGCAGTAAAAATTATTCAAATATCACTAAAATAAAAAAATAATCTTTTCAGATATTCTATTTGCTTAGGAGTTAACATAATCTCACTACCAGAACAGTAATACTCAATAACTTCAGCTAACTCCTTCAAATCAATATCACTTTTATTATCTACACACAATTTTTCTATTACACTGAGTTTGCTATAATATTCATCATCAACATAAGCTTTAGAAATACAATTGGGAAGAGGTCTATCATCAATTTCATATTTAATGGGACAATTGCTAGGCCCTGCTTCAGGTTGATTTCCCTCAGTTGTTGGTGGTAAAACTTGTTTTAGAGGACGAGTGACCTTGGCCCTCACAGAAGCTTTGGCTGTTGATGATTTTGCTTTCATCATTGATTTCTTGACCCAGCCTTCATTGAGTGAATCTAAACATTGGACAAGTGCTGGACTTTGCCAAGGAATTATTCTCTTATTGTGAGTTCCACTAGCACTTACCACTGTGTCTGAATGAAGCTCAGCATCTTTAAAAAGCCCAGCCTTATCAGGAACCAAAAATGAAGCAGCAATCTCAATTCGATGGTCACAAAACTATATAAGTTAAGAATCAATTTATTTATATACTACTGTGATAAAGTAGTTCACTTACCTCTCTTCTCATTTTAGCAGTCTGGTGTTTCACACTTTTTATCTTCTGCACTTGGGCAAGATCAGAATCAGATTGTTTTTTTTTTGGCTTTATACCTGAAAAGTTTGGCCTGTCCATATATCCATCGCTGAAGAATGCTTAAAACTGCTTCATTACTGAAAATGTCTTGAGAAATCGGAAATTTTTGGAAACCTTTGCCCTGATAACAAGCCATCCATCCAGAGACAATCTGAGTGAGGATGGTTGAGTTCCAATCATCATCATCACTTTTTCCCCAGTCATACAAGAAGCAAGAGATCCCAGTTTGAGCCAATTTAGCTTCAGCTTGACGTTTCCAAACAACTTTAATGCTCTGGCCTGGTGGAATGGGGTAGTCAGAAGTGGGTGTAAAGGTAGGATTTTTGAAGGTAGAAAAAAGCTGATCAAGTTTGGATTTGATAATAATTTTTTTGAGCAAAATCCAGGCTAGGACGGGGCATATTTCGAATCTCTTGAATCATTTTTTCCCTTTTCTGGTGCAGGCTTCTCCATTTGTTGACTAGCCCTGGTTCAGGGCACGGTGGAAATTTTTGCTTTGAGGGGTCAAAGCCTAAAAGAAATCTTGCAAACATGATGACAGATTGTCCTAAGGGAGAGGATGCAGATGGAATTTGATTCTTTTTGTCTAAAGAAGTGACTTGTCTCCTGGAGGAATTTTCAGACTTTCTCTTCTTTGCCTGTGATTCTTTGTGCTGATGCCATTGAATATAAGACTCCGGATCCAAAGCTGATTCCACTTTAAATTCAATTAATAAAGATAAAATGAAACAATAAATATATGAATTTTTACTTACCATCATCATCACCAGATGAACCTTGAAGAAAATCCTCGATGTTCCTTTTTTCTTTTTCTGGTTAAATAAAAATCATTTGAAATAAGCAAATGAAAATTTTGGATTTCCCATTTACTTACCTGCTACAACCACCACAAAATGGATTTGAAAAAAATAAATATTTATGAAATTGTGAGTATAAAACATGTAATATCATGTTGTTATAAGGTAGAGCTATTTACCTGCAGAAGGGTTACTTCTTTCACTCTCTCCAGGTTCAGGATTGGGTCCTTGTGATTTCTCACACAAGGGTGAAGCAGGTGGGGGTGCCGGACTCTCCTCTTTTGAGGATAACTTGGCTTAGTAAAAAAAAAAGATTTGATACTCTTGAAGGTAGATGTTGAATGTGGTTGTTATTAGGAAATAAGGCAAGTTTTGAAGTATCATAGAACCTTCTTAGAACAAAATAATTATAATATGCATTATTCATTATATCTGACAAGAAGAAATAAATTTATAGTAAGAATTTTAAAACATCCATAATAAGATAGCCATTAGGTAAAAAAATTGCAAATGATTCTTTCTGGTCAAAAATATGAACTTTTACTCAATATTATTAATTTTTAAAATATATTTCACTCTTCCATGGAAATGGAAATTAGTAATTCATAGCCATCAATTGATCTTTTTATAAAATATATTAAGATGGAAAAAATTTTAGATTCACGCAAGCAAACATGAAAAAGATAATCATATCATATTTATTTAAAATAATAAAGCAATGTATTTACAAGCTTATACTAGGAGGATGATCTTTTTCCCCCCTTTCCAATCCATGGAAGTTCCTGGTTTTTAGTATCTAAAGACCATTGCTCTAAAAAATCTAAAACAATAGCGATTGAAATGTCTTCAATACTCATACTAAACTTATTGAAAAAATTGTCAGAACCCAGACAGGTAAAAATAATATCAACAATGTATTTATGTGTCCTGGGCCACTTGACTCTATCCCTGTTTTTGTGACTCTTCTTGAGCCAATTGGTGACCTCAATTAGCTCAGCACAAAAGACATATCTTGCCTTCAAGATATCATCCTTGCACAAAAACAAACCTCTTATTCCACCAGCTAAGAAAAAAGCTAGATAAGAATAGTTTTTATCCTGGTTTTCTGACTGAAGTTCTGTGTTTGTTTTTGACTTAACCAAAGTATCCCCAGTTTTTTCTTCCAACAAAAAGTCAGGTTTTTTGGAGTATCCCTTCAACATAGTCAAACATTGAAGCATAATGAGGATTCGGTCATGAAGAAGAGTGAGATGTCCAATAGAAACCTTCTTACTAGTTGACAGTGCATCTGATTTCTCTTCATTGTTGACATCTTTCTGTATCTTCAAGCTCTCCAAGTATGAGATAGCATCTAGGACACTATCTTCAGTGCTGCCAGTCTGAAAAGTTTTTCTTGAAGAATTTAATCGGGTTCCAGATAAACTTATTGCTTCCATTATAAGATGAGCCCAAGAATTCTTCTGACCCTTGGATGGCTCATTTAGCTGGAGAAGAGCAGTAAATAAGTAGGTTGAATTCTTGAATTTACTGTTGATAAAGCCTGTATGGAAGATGTCACGTCGATACCATAGTTCAGATTCTGAGGGAAGGAGGTAAGAAGGTGCTGTAAAAAATTTCAACTACTGCTATTATAATTCAGATGAAAATATGAAATAAAATACCTAAAGTCAAAACCTGCTGAATCCATTTCCCTATAGAGCAGCTTTCTTGCTGCCATGCACAGTTTTTTGAATTATTTGTTTCACTAGAGGAATCAACATTGATAGAGTGATGATACTCCAATATACTGTAAGAATTTAATGCCATTTTCCTCCAGGCATCTTGATCCATTCTTCCTGAAAATGTGGAACAAATGTTTTCCACAGATTCTCTATTCTGGGCCAAGACAAAGCGGTAATTTGATTTAGCAGTAGATGATGATGCCTCATTATCTGGATTGGATGTAGAAGCTGGGGCAGTGGAAAGAACGGCAGTTGAAGATGAGGCGATGGGAGCTGAAGTGGGTTGGGGAGGGAAAGATGTAGGGGAAGCAGGGATAGAACTTTGTTCTTTTGAAGTTGAAGAAGATTCTGGAGGGCCAGCCAGTTGCAATGAAGTTGAAGCAGATAAGGGTCTTGAGGATTCATCAGGGATAGATTTTTCAGCTGGAGAATTAACAGGAGTTTGAGTTGAGGGGAACTGAGCAGGAGATTGAACAGGGGGAGATGTAGCAGGGGGAGATGTAGCAGTGGGAGATTTAGCAGGGGGAGGTTTAGAAGTGGGAGGTTTAGAAGGGGTTAATTGGATGATAGATTTGGTAACAGTTGCTTTAGAACTAGCAGGTTTCTTTGAAGGGAGTGATGGAGCTTCAATATTTTTAGCAGGTTCAGGAATAGAGACAGAAGGATTATGGATACAGGGAGCTGATGAAGTTTCCTCTGGGGGAGGAGGTATCTCGGAGGTTGAGGCTTGTGGTAGTGAAGAATCTAGATCAGCTGATAACCTTTGCCTCTTGGGTGCATCCTTTTTGTATAGTGAATGTAGCTTTGAGTGAGGCTGGGAGTCATCCTCTGAGTCAGATAGAACAGGATGGCTGGAAACTTTAATGGTCTGTTGTCTTTTTGAAGCCCTTCTTTCAGGTTCGTTCGTGAGATCAATGATGACAATTTGATCATTTGGTGGAAGATTTTTTCCACTAGCAACAGCTAAAATTGAAGAAATTAGTTATTTGAAAAATAATTAATACTAGAATACATACTTTTTTCGGATTTTTCACATGCAAGTAGAAGCTCTTGAACCTTTTGCTTGATTTTGCCTGAAAGAATCTTCTTGCCAGAAAGTTTCTCCAATGATGCTTGAAACTCAGATACAGATGTGAGGAAATCATCCTTTGAGATTTGAATGACTTCATCCTTCAAAACTCTGTCCTGGTGCTCTTCAAAGTCTTCCATTTCGTGAGCGTGATCTGAAGCACCATCTGAAGTAGAGCTTGCTAGCTCAAAATAAAACTAATAATGATACAAAAAACTCACCAGAGCCTCCACCTGATTATTGAGAATCTTTTGTAGAGGAGAGAGGGCTAGATATATCCATGGACTTAGAAAACTTTCCAGACTCTAATTGATACAAGAAGAGACCAAAGTAAAAAAAAGAACTCAAGAGGTAAAAATTACACAAAAAATTAGACTTGCCTGTTCCAGCATTATCTTTATCTTGAGTAGAAACTTGTGCTGTAGCAGGTACAGGCAATGCTGATTCTTCAGCCACAGAGGGAGAGCTTGGAGGGGCTTGGCTAGGGGTTGAAGTCTCCAAAGGCATAATATCTGAATGAGTTGAGAGAGTTGAGGCTTATTGTGGTTAAAGGAAGAAAGAAGCAGCTGCAGATGTAATTGCGCATGAATCTCAATGTGAAGGTCATCTCATATTCATTATTCACATTGAAGTTGAATACAATACATTTTAATTTATGAAAAAATTTATATATATTAATTTAAATTGAAATATAATATTATAAAAATTAAATTGAACTCATATGTGCATAGCACAGCCATGTTATTTCACAGCCCGCCTGATTTTGTTTTTTCTTTGTGGTGTTTTTGATTTTTTTGTGATTAATTTGAGCTTACTATAAATTAACATATACTTAAGTTAATTTAATTTTTCTTTAAATTTTTATTAACTCTCAATTTTTCTATATTATTATTTATTTTGCCTAATGGCACATTTAAATTTTTTATTATTTTTTATTTTCATTTTTTAGCCATATGAAAAAAGGTATCACTGATACTTTTTTTCATAGGGTCATTTCTTTTTCTCACACTATAGCTAGATGAACCAGAATTTCTGGTCCATCTAGCTATTTCCCTTTTTTTTCGCTTCTCACCTCTAGGTCACGTGCAGCAAAGTATCACAGCAATACTTTGCTTCATGTGAACTTTTTTTTCCTCGCCTTGGCTTTGTCAGATAGACCATAACTTAATGTTATGGTCTATCTGACCATAGCCAGGGAGAAGACGCTGTCACGTGCAGCGAACTGTCGCTGCGACTCTTCGCTGCACGTGACCAGCCCTCTCTGGCCACACCCTGGGTCAGATAGACCATAGTACTTTGATACTATGGTCCATCTTCCCAAAGGGGCATAGGAGAATGCTGGTCACGTGCAGCGACAGTTTGCTGCACGTGACAGAGCTTTCTCCCTGGCTATGGTCAGATAGAACATAACATTAAGTTATGGTCTATCTGACCAAGCCAAGGTGAGGAAAAAAAAGGTCACGTACAGCAAAGTATTGTGGCAATACTTTGATGCATGTGACAAGTAATGGTTTAGGTTGCCAGGTCAAATGGACCATATCATAAAACAGATATGGTTCATTTGACCCAGCCTTTGGTGGCTAGCTGCTGGTCACATGCAGAAAAGTGTCGCAGAGATACTTTTCTGCACATGACTAAGTAGCAGGCACCAATCCTGGCTCAAAAATGAGCCATAAGAAATTGAATTTTTGGTTAATATAGCAAAAATATGTGAGTTAAAATACTGTGGTCCCATGAAAATATAAATAATTGTGGGATTTTTTTTCATGGGATCAGAGAATGTGAGTTTAAAAAAAGGTTCAATGCACCATAATTTAAACATTATGGTCCATCAAACCATGAATAAGGGAACTGGGACAGGTGATGACTTTGGAATAAGTATATAGGTAATTCTTTTTTCAATGTGAAAAGTGAGTAATTGGGGAGTTTCATAGGACTAAATCAACACAAATTTATTTTTTTCAACTACATTTTACTACATATTTGATGGGAAATAACATATATATAAATTTGTGACTGGCAACATGGAGAGAGAGAGAAAAAGTAAGCAGAGATTAAACATAATATTTATATAAGGTTATGGATTTTAAGTTTATGGAATTGAGAATGGTTTTTATGAGGGGTTTAACAGAATTTTACTAGAGAGAAACACCTTTGCGCAGCCTTTCCTGGCACTTTTTAAGCCCCTTTTCCACCCCCAGTCAGCCCCAGGGGGGCCCCACTGGGGGTGACAGAGGGGCTAAAGGGGGGCTTCAAAGGGTTAAAATAAGTGATTCAAAGGGGTAAGTCAGAGGTAATGAAGGTAAAATTAATAATATACTGTTCTTAAAATATAAAATAATAAATTTTTTTTTTTGGTTTTTATAAAATTAAATTTTTTATGTCAAATTTTTTGTATAATTTTTTGGTGTTAAAGATAGCAATTTTCAAGATTCCCAATATCAAGGTACATATAAATTCCTTAAAATTTCATTGGGAAATTAAAAGCTGTTTTTGAATTTTAATAAGCTATTTCATAAGGTAAAATTTAATCAAATGTACTAAAATATATTGTGATATTATTCTATACACTGAACACATCTAGCCTTCAAATCTAAAACCATTTCTAGGAAACAGGTTCTTAGAATGTTGCAAGATGATTATTCAAGTGAAATATGAAAAAATATAATCATTATTAATTTATGTAAGCAGCTGTAAGCTAAAGTAAATGTAGGCAAATCAGTATTATTTAATTATTGATCTCTCAAACTATATTTGATGACCTTTTTTACAAAATATGTATTTAATTTATTAAATGCACCTCCAAAAAATTAAAAAGAAAGTTCCTTGAAAGTTTTTACTATTTAAAAATGAAGATTTATTATGTAGTACATGTAGTTTTTATATATAATTGAAGGATTTACATTATTAATTTAGCCCTTTATACTTCTGCATTAAATTAAAACACTTCCAAACAAAAAAGTCCCTTTGTTCCCAAAATATCAGATCCTATATATAGGGCTCTGCTTGCTCAAAAAATTGTCACATCTTTTATTTCTTTACCATCATGGATGTTTCTACTATCAAACCCATTCGTATTGGCATCTTGAGGTCCTACACCACAACTAGTCACAATACAGCTTCAGTTCAGAAACAGCATGTTTCTATTTATTTATCTAAAACTGAAAATATTATCAAAATATTTTCACAGAAGCCAAATTTTTGTGTGGGAAATCTTATCTCTACACATGCAAAGGTGCTCTACACTCTTCTTGGAAAACCATCCTCCTCAACAACTATAGCTCCAGTTGGTGGTTGGACGCCTGGTCAAGAAACACCTCTTCTAATCATTGAGACTCTTCTGGTTCCTCACCTAGATCTCAACCTTCCTCCAACAATCAATATATTACTTTTCTGTTTACCGGCACATATTTCTTCCCTCTAAACCTTCCTTCTTCCTATCAAAGAGGATATTTCTGAACCAACTAACTATAAACCCTCTCTTCACTTGGGCTGTGAACTTCAATATCCGTTTTCAACTCAGCTTGACGGTTCACTCATTCACATACAGGAACTCCTCTCCATCAAATTCAGTCACCCAGCTTCTATGGCTCAACCCCAATATTTGAAAACATGCCTTTTACCCCATCAAAGCCAGGCTCTTGAATTTATGCTACTTCAGGAAAGGCGTACTGAAAAATATTTATGGAGGTGCTGTGGATATTTGACTTGGGAAAATTAATTGAGTGGAAGAGTTACCAACACACTTCCGAAATCAATTCTATTAGCAGATGACATGGGCCTTGGGAAGACAGTGTCAACAATTTCTCTGATTGTTAGAACTTTAAATGAAGCTGCTGAATTTTCACGTCTTCAAAACCCTTCATCAAGCACAAAGAAGGTGAAGGCAACACTTATAGTGGTACCCTCAACTTTATTGATACAATGGGAACACAAAATTTTACGACATACTGATCCTGATTTGATGATTAAAGTGATTATTCATCATGGAAAATGCAGAAGTGAAAATTTCATAATCTTTTATGAGGCTGACATTGTCTTAACATCATATCATATTATGATAAATGATTTAGGAAGTTTTAAAAGGAAGGTTTGTTCCATGTTCGATGGTTTCGTGTGATTCTGGATGAAGCACAATAAGTTTTAATCACTATTGATTTAATAAATTTGATTCATTTTCCTATAGTCAGATACGTGATCCATCTTCAAAGTCCTCCATATCTGTTACTGCACTAAAGACATCTCGCCGTCTTAGTCTAACTGGAACTCCCATCCAGAAAAAAGTCCAAGATTTATTTCCCATCTTTCAATTTTTAAGTCTTGAGCCACTATCAACCTCTGAAGGATGGAATAAATACGTTGGAACTCCAGCAAAGAAAGGCCAATTTACTGATGTCAAAAAAATTATTCAAAACGTCTTAGGGGACATAATGATTCAAAGGAAAAAGAATTCTATATGTCTGGATCAGGGGGATGTTAACTTCATAAATAGAGTGAAATATCAAAACTTCATTATCAATTTGACGCGTCAACTTTCAGAAATTTACATCATGCGGCATAATACCTTATTCAAGCAGCTCAACATGGATGAAAACAGCTTACCTGCTAAAGATCCTTCTGGATTAGTAGCTCTATCAGCATTGCGACGTTTCTGAAATCACCCTCAGTTCCCACACAATTCAGAAATATCTGTGGTGGAAGAAATGGACTGGAAGGAGAGTCCAAAATTTGTCCACCTGGTCAACTTCCTTCTCAAATTATACTCTATTGAAAAAGAAATGAAATGTGTCATTTTCTCTGAGTGGACTGACACACTCAAATTGTAAGTTTTTCTTTCAATGAAAAAATATTAAAACTAACCTTCAAAATAATAGAATTTCATTTGCTCTTTCTGAGTACAATATCTGAAATCTTAGATTTGATGGTTCACTTGACATGAGTGCACAGGAAATTGTCCTCCAGTAATTCTCCACCATTGATTCCGGTGTTCTTTTGGTGTCTTTGAAGGCTGGAGGAGAAGGTCTTAATCTGACAATGGCATCACATGTTTTCTTAATTGTAAGATTTCAATTTCTCAAATTATGATTAATCTAACTTTTATTTTTAGGAACCTTACTGGAACCCTTTGATGGAGAAACAAGCCATTGACAGAGTTTGCAGGATAGGTCAAACTAAAGAGGTCCATGTTTACAGATATATTGTTGCCTCTACAATAGAAGAAAACATTACACGAGTGGGTAATTTTCCAAGAATCTTTATCAATATTATTACTCAATAATTTAAAATTTTAGATTCAATCAAAAAAACTGTACTTTACTGAGTAAGCTATTTTCATTTTCAACTGTGATTCTTTGAGACTGAATTTGAAATACTTTTAGCTTGGCTGTTCCTTAAAGCAGCATCTAGATGGGCGAAAATATCTTCATAATCATCTTGTAATTACATGTAGTTTTAATAAAATGTTTGATTTTCTTAGTTTGATTAAAAAATATTTTTAGGTTCACAAGTACACAAAGGAAAAAAAATTTATTAGGCCCTTTCAAAGTTATTAACAAGGGGAAAATGTTAAAATTTGATATATGAGGTGTACTTATCCCCTCTTTTCCCCCATTTCCCCTGATTTGTACATATTTTTAATTACCACAAACAATGTTTTCATGTAAGTTTCCTATTCAATAGGCTATAATTTTTTCACTAATGTAAAATTTTAGATTCTACTTTAATACCAGCAACAGGTTTCAAAAGCTCTAGGGCATTCAATAAAATTCTTGCTGAAATAGGTGTTCCCAACTCCAAGGCTACCTCAACAGCTTCTATAATTGATTTTATAAAGCTTATCCTTGGTAAATGCAAGAAAGAAGATACTTATCCATCTTCTCCGACTGTTTCTGAAATCTCTTCTCTTGTCAATCCTTTACCTTCTACTTCCCTTCCAACAATATCCAAAGCAACTGGAACCATGGAGGAACTGCAGTTATTTCCCTCTGGGCAGAAAAAAACAATTCCACTTGTTTTTCATCATATTTGTCATAATGATGCTAAAGCAGTTGGAATACCTCAACTATGCTTTTCTATGAATGATGGCACAGAATGGAATCAATTGGTTATCTCTCATCTGACAAAGCACTATTGCTATGCCTTCAAAAACCAGGCATTTTGATATTATGTCTTTAATCATAATGAGTACCAAGAGGATTTCGTGCCACTCATAATAGAACGATGGCTCCGCACCCAACAGGGACAGTCCAGATCACCTCCAATTTTCTGTCCTGGAAAAAAAAATAAGGAAACTAGAAGAAAAGTGAGTCAAGTTTTTTTTTCTAGAGGAACTTTCATTGAAACTCTACTTCAGTTACAAAAATCTTGGCTCCATACTGCGATATCTGTACTGGATCAAGAATATCTCTTCTTATTTGATAACCCGAATTATCACTCTGACACTGAGCAGGATGAGGAAGGAAATCTTTGGAAGAGAAAATTGAAATGGCAATCAGATGAACTTTCCAATTTTTATTCTCAGATTGATCAGATTACTTTGAATAAGTTAAGAGGAACCAGAAAATGTAAATCTTTGTATAAACATGTTGTTTCACTTAGAAAAGAATCATCCATTATGTTGGAAACATCATCTTGTCCAAGTAATCTTCCACTGTGTTGCTATAATACTGATTCATTAACTACATCACAGTTTTTATTGCTATTCAGGAATTGATCCTTTAAAATACCCTCTCTTTTACATTTATTATAATATTTATTCTATTATTTATAACCTTATTTATTTTAAAATATGTGTACATTCAATAGCAACAAGAAAAATTATTTCACTGTATTAATGAATTTTGCAATTTTTAATTTTATCCATTCACAAGAATTCCTTGAATGATGAAAAAATTTAAAAAAAAAACACTGAATATCATTATTCATAATTGCACCTGAAAGATTACCTTTGAATGGTATAATTTTTAAGTTTTGACATGTCATTGCTTAAATATCATTTTAAATTCATAACTTCTTTCATTTTAATTCTATTCACTCCATAAACGTGATTTTAGAAATAAATTATATGGTTCATTATCTATGGTTAAGCTGAATATAAAAATATGATTTTTGAACAAAATTTTCCTTTTTATTTTCCTAACAATATAAATTACAGTCTTTAAATTTTAAATTATACTTCCTTTTTTCATTGACCAAAATACTCAGAGAATCATGCAGTACAACAAAAAGTACTCTAATTTTTAAATGAAAAAAGTTTAGTATCTTGTCAACCATTTCTTATACATGTATGTTCAATATCCCTGATTGATTATGGTACAGAATTTTTTACTTGTATCTGTATCTTCTACCATGCAGTTCATGCAATTTCATGCTCCTACACCTTCAATATTAAACCCATGAAACTTGAAAAAAAAATTTAACTCAATTTAGTATATTATTCAAATTGAATAATCAGTTATGATACATATTTTGGCATGGAATACATCAAATTTCATTTCTCCCTTGTTCCTCTATCACCACCATCCTAAGTATTATATTTTTATAAGCCATTTAAAAATGCCAACTAAGTACAAGATTTGAATTTGCTCTGAACTTGGCTGTGATAAAAAGACATTTACTAATCCTAATGGTGAAATTGAAAGAGGTGTTTCAATGTCTTCTACAACATTTTATAAACATCAACAAAAAATTTTACTCTTTAAAAAAAATCAAGAAAGACAATCACCAACAATTTCCAACAATCCATCCTCTCTTCCTTCAACCTCCCATCCTGAAGTAACTTTGAGTTCACATCCAATTGCCAGCACTTCACAACAAAGAATCCCCCTCTCAGAAGAGGTATGCAATTGAATTATTCTCTAATTTTATATCATTTCTAACCACCAAAATAATTTTTATCATCATAGCCAACTCACCAACCCATTTTAACACCTGATACTTTGAATACCAACTCAACTACCCCTATTTTAAGAAAATCTAATATCTCAAAATCATCTAGTTTGTCGAACTCAAATTTCACACGTGTTAATTCCTCTGATTTTTCTCCACCTGCTCTTGCCCATCTCTCACCTTATATTTTCTTTACCCTCATTGAAATCACTCGTGGCCACTTGGTACAAAACCTATCTAGGGACCAAATTGAAATAAGAATTAAAACTGAATTATTCAAAATTCAACTAATTTCCAGAAGTTTTGGAAATCCTGCTAGTTTTGAACGAGAATCTCAATTACTTCCACACGATATATACACTATTATCCAGAGACTTAATCTCGAAGCCCCTTTAAAAACGTTACTCTGTTGTCCGAATTGCTTTAATCAACCTTTCAAATCAGTCAATGAGTACAACTATGATCATAGTCACTGCAAAAAACTTCTACTAAATACCATTCCTAAGAAGGATGAAGATTTGCTGATATGCAACTACCCCTTGTTCAAAGTGAAAAATAATATATCCTTACCAGCACAAACTTATACAACTCAGTCCCTTATATCTTGGCTTGCACGTCTTTTACTTCTTCCTGAATTTGAGGATGATCTCAACACTTCTTTGAGAAGACCATGGCAGACACATGGAAAAATGTGTGACATATGGGATGGGTCAGTGTGGAAAGAATTTAAAGATTCTAGTGGAGGTTATTTTACAAAAAAAAGTGGGAATTTGGTTTTTAGTTTGTATAAGGATTGGTTTAATCCATTTAGGAACAAAATCGGTGGTCATAATAAGGTATCATTTAGTTTAATCATACTGATTTGTCTCAATCTCCCACCTCATTTACAATATAAAAAGCAACATGTCTTTTTGGCCAGAATTACACCTGAGCCTCATGAACCCAGTTTGGACCATTGTAATCACGTTATTACACCAGTTTTGGACGAGCTTCTTGCCTTGTGGAAAGGATGTTTTTTCTCCAAGACTTATAATCACCCAAATGGACGGTTAATCCATGCAGCAATATTTCCTTTGATTGGCGATCTTCCAGCTATCCAGAAGCTTTCAGGATTTTCCAGCTATAGCTCTAACATCCCATGCCATTTTTGCTACATTTCAAAGGAGGAACTGAAATCTGGCAAAACTCCTTCTGAATTTCTTTCTCGGACTGATTCTCACCATTGCACATACGCTCTCAAATGGAAAACTGCTTCCAGTGCACAAGAAAGGAAAGAAATCTTGGAGAGTAAAGGTTTACAATGCTCATCACTTCTTCAGCTTCAATATTGGAAACAAATTTCATTTGTTGGAATTGAGTTGATGCACTGCTTACTCCTTGGAATGGCAAAGGACTTCAGCAAAACGTACCTTCAGATACATGTGGCTGGAGAAAGAATTCAAAAACAAAAGAAAAATAGATCAAAAAGAGGCTTTAATGATTTCGATCCAAATCCTTCCATATCAAGCCAAAATTCATTTTCTAGTGCCTCTAGTAATTTCATATATTTGTTTTCAACTGAAAAGAAAAAATCAAAGTCTCCTTCTTACCCTCATTCATCCTCTCAACCTTCGAGAAAATCTAATAAATCAAAAAGTTCTGTTTGTGTACTTCTACATCCGCGAAAAATTTTTAAACGTAAACCTTCTCATCAAGATAGTTTTCATGAGCAGGTCAAGAAAGTAAAAACGGCTAGTCCATCAAAAATTCACAATCAACTTCCTAAAGATATCTGTTTGGATGAAAATGATTCTAGATCCAATTTTTCCAGTTCAAGTAAGTTAAAATGAGCTATTATTAGATGAAAATTGTATCTCAAAATATTTTTGTAGATCACACCTTTCAGAAATATTCAGATTTATCAAGACCCAAAGTCACTTTGAAACCAGCACAAAACCCAGATGCATCAACAGAAAATTTGTGTCTACGATTGAGTGAATTGTTAATTGTTCAAACCTGTATTCGCAATACTAAGACCCCTTCATGGCTAACCCGTGTTCCTAGTAGTCTAGGAGAGGCTGGTACAAATCTTAAAGCTGCTGAATTGTTTGTACTATGTAAAATTTACTATGTGGCAGCTTTGATACCAGTTTGGGCTATTAAAAATTCTGACGCACAAGAGAAGAAGTTGATTAAATGTCTTTAACTTCTGGTTTCAATAATCAATATTCTGACTTCCTTGGAGATACATGAAGCTAAAATTTCATCTCTTCAAGGTCAGTTAAAAGATTATATGAAGTGTCTTAAGGAATTTTGGCCAGATATCAATATAAAGCCAAACATCCACTTAGCACAACATTTTCCAGAAGTTCTTAGAAGATTTGGGCCAGCACCATCAACTGCAGCATGGGCCCAGGAGCGTATAAATGGAATGTTAAGCTCCATTCCAACCAATAAGAAAACATGTATGTTTTCCTTAATTAAAGCTACTTAACTTTATTAATTTCATTTTTTTTAAAGATCAAATGGACAAGACCATTATGAAAAGGTTTTTTTTGACCGGTCAGCTTCAATCATTAATGGACACAACTAATGATTGATTTGAGAATGAAATGAAAAATGTCTTCAGTTCAGAGAAAAGAAAAATTCCCTCAAAATCATCTCAACTACTGTGTGAAGACTATGAATTGTGGATAGATTATCTCAACATGATTGATGGTAAAAAAATATTTTCCAGTATTTTTACGAAAAATCAACCATCTGTTTCATCTCAAATTCTATCACCTCAAATTATTGAATTAGATAACTTGTTACTGGATGGAAAAAACTACTCATTATATTCAAAAAATCAAGGAAATGGCAATGTTAAGGTAAATTCATCAAAAGGAAATGTTGTTGGGGTTATATTGAAAATGTGGCAGTCAACAACATTTTCAGGTCAAAATTTTATTTTAGTTGGCTTATATGACATTGTGGATCCTAAAATTGAAAATCCTTATTTAAAAGCTGGGATTAATGTTTTTTGGTGTTATGATAAATGGTCAAAAAAATTAGTTATGAATAGCAAGGAAATTATTGGTCATGTTTCAAAAACTACACATCCTAGTGGTTTTGCAAATGTTTTCTCAAATACTTGTTGTACGATATCATTAAAAAATATAGCCAGCAGCTATTCTGATTTTTAATGTGGTTTCAGAATTGTATATTTTTTGTGGACAATAAATATATATACAAATATTTACTGCCAGTGATTGAGCTAACTAATAAAAGTAAAAAGTATGGACTCCAAATTTCACTCCCTGATTCATGAGAGGCAGTTTTGAATATGGATCACTTGAAGTTCTAAACAGGTTACAGCAAGGTTAGTCAGAAATACAAAAAAACGACTTGCCTACAAGTCCTCATTTTTTTTCCCCTGTGATACACACAGACCACTCTCTAAGAGCCCATGCACAGCAACAAATCTGGCATTTCTGAGCACCAAATTGAATAAAACCCCTCTAGAAATGCTTCCCAGCCTTCTAGCACCAAGGGGGGTGGTCCTCCCAACATCGGGAGGCCGGCCTGAGGCGGCTGGACCACCCTGAAGCCAGAAAACCACCAAAAACCTCCAAAAATACCCAAAATACTTAGAAAAATCTACTACAACTACTAAAACCTTTAAAACACATAATTAAGCTATAGCAACGTTAAGATATGAAATTTAGAGAAAAATTAGCCCATTCTATTAGTACTAAGCACTTAACCCTAAGACTTAAGGTTAGCACGTAAAACGTGAAAAACAAAATTAAACGGCTATCTTTCTAAATGAAAAATGAGAAATAATCCCTTAAATACTTAAAATCTGAAAAATGTCATCAAGACATGAAGTATAGAGAAAAACCTGGGCTATCCAATGGTAGTACTCACATTCCCCCAGTCCCAATATTTGCTAAATAATTCTAAAAAAACACCCAATCATTAAACAATGCCATTAAAGACATATCAAAACAACACCAAATAGACCAACAAAGGGCTCCACCAATGTTGGAAGACCACACTGTAAAAATAAGAAGGTTTTCAGTTGTATTGTGTAGACATTGATTATTTAGAGTTGCTTGATTTGGGAGAAAAATAAAAAGAAATAAGGAAAGATAAAAAATAAAAAATAAATTTTTAGTTGAGGTTGAATTGAAGTTTTGGAAAATATATAAAAAAATTGATAAGAAAGGAAAAAAAACTTAATTTTTTAGTAAGATTTAGAGAAACAGAAATTTTGATTTAGTTTTATTTTATTTTTATTTAATTTAATTTTAGTTTAGTTTGATTTTGATTTGTTTCAGTATTTAAAAATTTTAGAAAATTAAAATAATGAAAAGAAAAATATATAAAATTTTGAAATTTGATTTATATGAAAAATGAAAAGAAAAAGAAAGAAAATGTTTTAAAAGTTTTAAGAAAAGAAAAAATTGTATTTAGGGTTTAGGTTTCTTAGGATATTTTATGTGAAAAGATTTTAAAAGTTCAGGTGAGTTTAAAATATTGATGGCTAGCTCCCAAGATGTTTTATTTGAGTCATTGAGGTAGCCTTCCTATTCCACCAGGTATTGAAGTTTCCACTTGCACATTCTTGAATCAAGAATCAGACTTACATCCCACTCTAGATGATATTCAACTTTGACCAGTTCTGGAGGGGGTTGGTTCTTTCCAAGGTATATTTCTCAAGCCAGTTCCAGAAGAGATGTGTGAAAAACAGGATTAATCAATTTCCATTTTGAAGGAAACTTGAGTGGATATGTATTTTAAAAAACTTCTTCATCAATTTCAAATAAACCCAAGCCCTGTTCCAATCATTTCCATGATGGTTGAGTTTTTCAAATATTTTTAGAGTCAAGCCATACTTTTTTTCATGGTTTAAAACATGCAGCAGATTCTCAATTTTTGTTGGCCTCTTCCTTATATCTTTGATTTTCCATCTCGAGGTTAGATTTGAGGTTTCCTTGAAGTTGTGAAATGGTTTGAAGATAATTTTCAGCAGGATGATTAATTCCTACATGAATTGGATTGAACTGACAATTTCATCCATCCTTTTTTTAGAGAGGAGATTTTTTTTTCAAAGAATGTGTCAAGTTGTTATAAGCAAATTCATCCAATGGTAACCATGTGGTCCAATTGTCTTGTAAATAGTTTAATTAAATTCAAAGATATTGTTCATGTATTCGATTGATTCTTTTATTTTCCCCAGTGGTTTCAGGATAATAAGCAGTGAAAAGATTCCTTTTAATATTTAGTTGTCAAAAAATTTTAGTCCAGAAAGTAAAGACAAACAGAGATCCTCTATCTGAAATAATATCAGAGGGTAAGCCATGTTTAGAAAATATAAATTCTAGAAATAATTACACTAAATCTTCTGCAGTTGCACTAGTATTAGTTTTAATTAAAATATACATTTTAGAAAATCTATCAACTATGACTAATATAGCATCAAAGTTATCTGATGGTGGTAATTGAAAAATGAAATCTATCAAAATTAATTACCATGGTTTAGAGGGAATTGGAAGTGGATGAAACAACCAATACTTTCTGTGTCAAGGTATCAGGTTCCTATTACATTCATAACAGGATTTAATATAGACCATAATTTACCTGGTCATTCCTGGCCAAAAGAAATCCCTTTCTATTAACTGGTAGGCTATATCATCACAAAAACCACTAGCTAATGGAAAATAATTTCTACTATTAAAAGTTTATAACTTTATATCCTTATTGTGGGGTATGACTACTCTACCTTTTAATAATAAAAGACCTAATTATATACTGAATCTCTTGGTTCAGTGCTTTGAGAGTATTTTGTCTTTAATCCCTATACAATAATAATCATTTGACTGAGCTTCTCAAATGTTGGATAGTGGATTTTTAATTGATTGTATTGTAATTGAATGAAGTTGATGAGTTGTTAACATTGATACATTGGGAGATTAATTTTACATTTACTGGATTCTTATCAGCAAATGCCTCCCCATGCTGAAGATAAACATTGTCCCATTGTGATAAAATATCTGGAAACACACAATTTTTTCCTAGGAGGTAGGTAATAGTAAAATAACATTCAGATAAGAACTGAGACCACCTATCCTGATGTCTAGTTAGTACTTTGGAGGAGATGAAGTATTTCAAAGCATTATTATCAGTTAGGATTTGAAAAGAACTATTTATACTGAGAAGAAAACAACACCATTTCTTTAGACAATGAATAATAGCTAATTACTCTTTATCATGAATTTAATAATTTAATTCTGCTGCAATCAATTTGTGTGATTCAAATGCAACATAAAGAAAAAAAATTTTTAAAGGATTGAATAGGGATATTACCCCTGCTATAGCATAATTGCTAGCATCTGTCTTGACTATTGTTGAGGCTGTAAGATCAAAGTGTCAAAGACTTGGAGCTGTGGTGAATGCAGTTGTCTGTAAATGCTTCAAATTATTTCCACACTATATCTGTGAAGACGAATAGAATATAATTTTAAGAAGAGAAGTAATATTTTTTATAGTTTAAGAGTAATCTTTTATAAATCTTCTATAAAAATTTTCAAAACCCAAAAAACCCTGTAAGGAATTTAGGTTGGTTGGCTCTGGCCATTCCAAAAATGTTTAAACCTTTCTATCATCCATGAAAATAGCCTTAGTGAGGAATATTAATTCCAAAAATTCAATAGATTTTAGGTGGAATTTGAACTTGGTGTGCTTGGCGTAGAGTCCTTGTTCTTGAAGTTGAGTAAAAACCATTTTTACATGTTGGATATGTTTTTCGGGGGACTTCAAGAAGATTAAAATGTCATCTAGGTATACAAAAATAGACTTTTTGAAAATATCTTGGAAGATATCATTGACAAAATTATGAAAAGTCAATGGTGCATTGCAAAATCTAAAGGGAATTACTAAATATTCAAAACTAACCAATCTGGTAAGCATTGAAGTTAAAGGTTCATGAACTGCTTCAATATTTATAAGATTGTAAGCACCTCTGAGATCAATTTTAGAAAATAAATATGCATCATTAAACAAGGTAAGAATTAATGACATAATAGGAGCTGGATATGTGTTTTTCTTAGTCACTTTGTTGAATTTTCTATAATCAACACATAACCTAAGACTTTCATCCTTTTTCTTAGAAAAAAGAGCTGGAGATCCATTTCAAGATTTACTGGCTCTAATGAAAGCTTTTCCTACATTCTCTGGAATTTAGTCTTGAAGAACTTGAGATTTTTCCTTTGAAAAATAATAGAAAGGACCTGCTGATGGTTCTGGACCTATTTACTCTATTTGATGATTGTAGGGTCAATGAAGCAGTAGCTTGTTGGCCTTATTGATTGAGAAAGCATCAATGAAGTCATAATAAGCTTTTGGTAGGGTTGATTTAATGGCTTCAATACTGATTTTGTCATCCTCCTCATCTTTGAAGAAGTCTATCTAAGGCAGACCTTTATTTAGAGAGTAAAAATTTATTCCCTCGAGGCTATTGAAATCCTCTTCAAGTAAAGTATTCAAACTATAATAGTTAGCCATATGCTCATTTAAAGGAAAATAAGATGCTTGAAATACATCTGGAAGAGAAGTGTCCTCTAGCAGGACTTGGTCAGGCAGGTTGTTTAACTCCCTATTCTCCTGCATTGATGAATCAGAAATATACTTAGAAAGAGGGATGATCAATCCCTGAGACTAATCAACTTTTTGATTCCGATGCTGTAAGATGTCATGGCCAAGAATATTATTTTCCATCCTTGGGGCATCCAAGACTGTCAATTCCAACTCAAAGGAGGGAAAGTTTGGACAGTTGAAAACCCATAAAACTTTCTTACTAACCCAGTAATTGAGTTCCTCTGATTCTACCTGATAAGTTTGAATTCAGTAAATGTCAAAAAATGTAAGCTTAATTTTTTTGGAAAAAGATTAACTGATAAATGAAATTGAGGCTCCAGAGTCTATAAGTCAACTGAAGGGAATATCCTCCATAAAAAGAATAAATCTCAAATAGTTAAGGGCAACTCCAGTCCTTTGGACATGGAGTTTCTGTGCACTTAGAGATATAAAATAGTTTGTTTTTCACACAAGTATACTACTCACTTTTATTTTGAATTGGAAATTTTACCTTCTTTGTCCTTTAATTTAGCACATTTATACAACTTGTGCTTACCTCCAAAATACACAAACAACCCAGTATCTGCTCTTCTTTTCCTCTCAGCTTCCTTTAATTCACCTTTTTTATCCAATACCTTACTGATATTTCCTGGGGTTTAAAATTTGGATTGAGCCTTTTCTTTACTCTTTTTTATGGGCTTGGTTTGAGATGAGGATTTATTTGGTCAAGAATGATTTGAAGTGTTTCCGGATTTGAAGTTAGAACCGTGAGATTTATTGGCATGACACCTTTGTTGAAGACAGCCTTGGTGAATGACATCTATCTCAAGGTTCTTATCCATTAGGTCTGTTAAGGTTTCAATTTTATGACCATGAAGATTTAGTTGGTCAAGAATCCTCAAAGTAAGTCTCTTTTTGAAATGATACTTTATGGATCCATTATTCTAACCTCTTGAGTTTGTAGAGCCCTGATTTTTGAAATATATTCTTAAGCTTTACCATTATTTTTCATGAAAAGGAAATATAATTCAATTTCTTCATTATTGGTTTCATTAGGGTCCCCATAGAGTGTAAAGAGTTGATCTTTCAATTTTTTCTAATTGTTGATTAGAAAATGGGTTTCCTTTGTAGAAAGCATGAGAAGATATGGCTTGAACCATTGTGATGCCTTCACAGTAAAAATGATGAGGCATAAATTGCATTGTAACAGCCTGTATTGAAGGTTTGAGGGTCATTGTGGAACAATGATTTTCAGGTTTACAAAAAAGGTCTCAATCTGTTAGGTTTTTCTCCATAAAATTTTTCCAGGTATTTCATTGTGGGAGTTTTAAATTGAGAGCTCTACAAAGGAGAAGGATTAGAAACGGATTTCACTAATAATTTCATGAAATCCTCCAATGAAATAGTTGGACCAGGTTCAGAGGCTTGGCCCAAAGGTTTGGCACCTGGGGCTGATGGTTCCTTGTGCATTGTATCCTTACCTTCTTACTCCTCACTAGAATCTTCAAAATCATGAGGAATGTCCTCTACAGATTGAATTGAATGCTCCTTTTCCCTTAATTTGAGAGTTTCAAGAGAGTGAGTGTGAGAAATAGGTCAAGAACCTGCAGGCCTGTCCCTTAAAAAAGCTCTAATAGTAGCACTCATAGGAGGAGTGCGTTGAACAGGTGCCATTTAAACTTAGCCCTAAAACACATAGTAGTACAAGTTAGATGAGAACTACAGAGAATTTAATTATACTGTCACTGGATAGCCTATGCAGAAGGTCAAGGGTGTTCCTGAGTAAGTGAGAATGGTTAAAGTAATTGAGGACTACTTCAAAGTACAGAGGATTACTTTGAGGAAGTGATTCAAAGATATTTCAAAGATAAATTATCTGCTTCAAGGGAAGTTTGAGGTGAATAGTAATGTATGGTAGAGTAACACCAAAATTCAAGGAAACTCACAAAGGGTTTCAACTTAATAAGTTAAAGGATTCAGGAGTTTTAAGAAGTTTGAGCAGAAATTAATTATTAAGAAATGTAGGAAACAATAATAGCTTTTATATTTTAACTAATATCACAAGAATTCATAATTTAATTCTAAGGAATGTCAACCCAAATCCCCCCAATTATATAGAAAACTCCACCTTGCGTTGACCCCTTTCAATTATCCACCCTTAATTTACCACTGACCCTCCAATATAAGCCACAGATCTATTGACATTACTCCTATTCCCACTCACAGAGCTTTAATTACCTGTAATCACACAATAACCCAAAAATAAAACTATACTATTGATCCCAGCACTAATAAACTGCCCATTTGCTTAAAGTTGAAAAATATAAGTAGATGATTGACTAATTTAGATTTAAGTTTTAGATAGCACAGTTGCTAGTGTATTCAAATTGAGACAACAAAGGATAAAGGCAGTTGCTAGGTAGATGTTTTTTCTGCGCTTCAAGTATGGATTTGTGTATTGATATATGGTTTAAAAGATTAACTTTTGCTTTGAGTGTTACGTGGCATGTGACAAAAATACATGCACAAATCAATTTTGTTTTCTTGGATTCAGTTAATATTATGGGTTAATTTTTGAGAAGTTAATAGTTTGGAGGGTGTGGGTGAAAGTCAAAATGTATAAATAAAGTGTATATTGGTGAAGTGTATTTTCTAATGTGGTGTGAAGTGAGAGTGAAAGAATGGATAAGTAAGTAATTAAACATGTCTGGGTCTAGTAGATAATGGATGGTTTAAAAAAAGTGGTGTGAGGATTTGTGACTTGCAGAAGCAGGTTGTATAGACTCCAGAAACTTTTCTCATTTGAATGAATGACTACAGAAAAAATTAGTGACTGGAGTCTAATTGAGAAATGAATGAGGAATAGGTTGGTAAAATATGCATACCAAATGAGTTTACCAACACAGTTGGAGATGCTTTAAATCCCACACAGAGAATGGGTAACATATTCTGATTCCAAATTGAATCCCATGTGGAGAAGGGTATTAGCTTTTGTGGTCTGTTGGCCTCCTACGCTCACTTCACTTGTTTTTATTATCTTTACTTAAATTTTTATTGCACTTATTAGGGGGTATCAAAGTTAGAAATTTGTAATTATTTAAAAGGTATTTCACAACACAAATAGAAAGCCACAAACTTGAAATTAATTCTCAGTAAAAAGGTGTTTTTTGGGGCACAATATGGCATATTTTAAAAAATAATCATGGTTGATTTGGTGGAAAAAAGAGGTATTTTGAAATGAAAGATTTCTAACTTTGATACCCCCTATTAGAAACATCAGCCATATGATAGACATATACATATATATAAATACATTAGTACATCAGTAATATTTACAATACTGTCATTTGATCATCTAGCCATAATTTGTATTGACCAAACCCTGGTGATAATCAGAGAGTATAAAATGATAGCAACATTTCCCTTCTTATTTCCATCTTAGTTGCTTCTTAATCATCAAGAGGTAAGATAACTAGTCACTGAACATGTCTATCAGATTCATTACACTCATTACGTTTAAAAGTTGAAATGATCTTTGTTGCTTCTCAATAATCACCAGAGCTGATATCCTTTGCCATGCATTGTATAATTATTACTTGGTAGAATGTTATCCCCAGAATTCTAAGTTGGGTAGAGTATCTTCCCCACATTTTGAGCCAAGTAGAGTGTTGTCCTCATGCCTTATTTCCTGACTGGGTAGTAGAAAACTAAGAAAAAAGCTTAAAATCTAAATCCCATTCCAAAAAGGGCTTTTCTAGAAATATTTGGATAGATAATTAAAATTTGGTCAGGATCTCAAAGTGAAACATATTTTTTTAGTTTGATAGCCTCAGTGGCACAGCATGAGGTATCATAACAGTTTCAATAGCTTAGCTTCTAAGAAAATCAAAAGAAAGAAATAGGATGCATAAAACAATAAAAATTAAAATTAAGGTGTCAAGCTATAAGCTAGAGATAAGGATATACCTTATATCTTCAAAAAGGAGCAACATCCATGGGAATCAAAAAGAATTAATGCTAGAAAGTTTTATTTTTATCCAACTGAAATTTGACACAATCTCAATTAATAAAAATTTGAAAAAAAAACACATCAAGTGGATTTCTCAGAAGCTTTGAAATAAATATGGGATAATTTATGTTCTAAGATAGTGAGTTCTATGATGAAAGAGAATATTTAAAAGGAGGAAGCTGTGAGAAAAGAGGACTAATATGGAAAAGGATATTGAGTATTAAAACTCAAAAATAAGTTCACAAAATTTCTTGGCCTACCGATTTCACTTAAAGAGAAGGAGATCTAAGCATGACATGATAGCTAGACATCAATTTAATGCTTTTTGTTCAAGTGCCGTTTCTGCGCTTGCAACTTGCCAGCAACCATATTTTCTTTTTGCATCATTGAAACCACAATATTGATAATATAATCCATTTGCTGGCTTGTCAAAGCTTTAATTGAAAATTATTTAATCAATATTAAATCAAGAAAAAGTGGTGAGTGCGAAGTCTCCTTACTTGGTACATTTATGGCTTCTTGTTTAGTCAATGGACTGTAGGATATTTCTTTCACGCTTCCATGTAGTTCAGCACCAAAACAGCCTCCACACGTCTCGCCTTGGCCTAAAATAGAGTACTAGATTGATATCTACATGAGAATCAAACTTATAAAAACATACCAGCCGTGCATTTTATTAAACAAGCTTTTCCTGACTTGCCGCCACTACACGATGTTCCCCTGTACCAAACAAATGTATAAACTATCCGTCACCATAAGCTGAGATATTCAAGATACCAACGCATCAAATATAGCTGTAACAGTAAAGTGTGCACGCTGAATTTCGCGCAATCCAAAGTTACCCGGTACGTTTTGGCTTATGATCATTGGTTTCCAATTAGTGCCTTTTCCATCCTGTAGTGATCGTGACAAATGACATAATGAATTAGATAGCTAAATTTGCTGTATAGAATCCGGATTTGCTCACCTCACTGACAAAACATTTCAAAGGACCCCCACCAATTCTATTGACTTGGAAAAATTCAAATTGAAGTGAGGCATTACCGAAGGCAACTGGAAGACCCTTATTATCGGCTAACAAGTATGCTTCAGCTACCATATGATAGTCTAAAGTGGTCAGGGAAAAATATATAACCGACCTAATTCAAAATATTTATCGACTTCTAAAACACCAGATTGCCGAGTTCTGCCACAGACTGGACCGCCTTTGCTGAATATCGTTGCGTCACCTCCAGACTAAAGAGTAAGAGAATAGTTTAACGAACAAATTTGCAAATTCAAAAACTAAAGATTTTTACGTCAGTTTCACTCCCGTATCTTTTGAATCGGCCAGACGTGTCCTAAAATGAATAAAGCACAATCTGTAAGAATAAAGCTCCAGATAGTGAAAAATGAAATATTTACAATACCAAAACCAGTGGTGGTCGCGCCACCTTCCCCCCACACCTTGAGAATAGAGCATTCTGCGGAGACAAGGGTATAAAGTGAAGATAGCCCTGCAAAGGTTACTAACGGAAAAAGTAACATGACAAAGCTATCAACTTGCTTAAGATGAAAGAAGGAGCGTTTTTCAGTAACGATGCAAAAATGTCTAGAGGGCGAGCAAAATCTAGTGCGCGCTTATAACAAAAACAATTAATGAAATAAAAAATAAAAGGTGGGAAACGGAAAGGAATGAACAAGAACCTAGTTTGTGAAGGCAATATGCGAAAAAGCCCTAATATTTAAGTAAATACCCTGAAATATCGTTGAGAAGCAATGCATATGTATAGAAAAGAAAGATTAAGAAATTGTACGCCGCAAACAGAAACTGTATAATACACCGACAACGTTTTGGCGCTCACATCTGAACTGTAGTAATAATTGCTTGCTAAATAATAACAACCAATTGAATTGCTGTATCTATGGTGATTCAAAAACATGTTATCCTCTAAAACATTGTCTTAGGATGCCTAGATAACAATGACAATAATTTGTTGAACATGGATATACTAATAAACTTGTCATAGTCAAGAGCCGTATTCTTCTCGCGTAGGAAAACCCCTTCACACTAGCATTGTAAGATAAGCGGCCTCATAGTTTATGATGATTCAAAACTAGAGCTACTAATAGTTCAGCTTTTATTGGTGTTTCCTTGCCACTGAATGCATAATTTCGTCATCTACGGCCAAGATCCAGCCCCTCCGCGAGGCGCCAACAATACTGCTCCATATTAATATTGATACAAAAATAGTCCTAAAATTAAATGACTCAATGAACTATGTGAAGACTTCATAGTGGTGTAGACGCATGATAACGATAATGTCTCTCGCTAAACTTGGACTTGCGAGCGCATGTCTTTCTCAGTTTGCATGTACCATGTATTGGAAACGATTACAAAATTTGTTCATTAGTACGTGGCGAAAGCCATGAGTAAGCTTTAGTGCTCACATTGCATTCTCAGCTTCAATATTATAAAATGATAATTTTCTTATTGTTTGTGGATCAACTTAAGTGTATTATTGCTTCTTCATGCTTCAGTTAGCAATACTTGCTTCTAATACAAGTGACATATACAGCTAATTTTAAAAAGCTTGCTTGCGGTTGTCTTGCATCCCATTCCCCTCCCAAAAAAAAAAAAAATCAAGAATTTAGGGCAGCTAAACTATGCTTTTGGTGGGGGATGAAAAGCAAGACAACCGCAAGCTTCCAAGATTAGCTGCAATTGAACTTCGATTCGATTCGTGATGCATCAGTATACATAAAAGCGTAAGTTCATGCAGGGTTCTACTAGAGAAAGTAATTATTACAATCTTTCAGCTGACGTGGAAAGATCACCAACAGAACCATGCGCAGTATCTATATAAATTACTTATCAATGTTAGGACTTTCGCTTGCAAATTTAACTACAAAAATTTGAATGCCGCAGCAAGCCTGATTCGACATCAAGATGTTTGTATAGCATTTCACCGGCGCCAGGTCGGGGGAGACAACATGCATGAGATACAGGTAAAAGTTGAAGCCTTGTCCCAAAAATCCAAATTTTACGAAATTATTAACGTCTCTAGGAGTTTTTTGATCCAAGTAAGTGACTGGACAGTTACTGGAAAAAATCTTTTCTGAAAATGTTTTACTCCTAACTCCCCCAGAATGTGAATTCAGGTCAGCTATCTTTGAGGAATCAGAATTGGGACTATTCCATGTGTCAGATGAACTTGTTGAGATGACCTAAAATCACATTTTGGGGAAAGTAGTAGGGGAAAACATTCTCAAAAAGCCACAAGCTTCTTACCAGTAGCTGTACGCCATGTAGCCATTCACAAAACCCCTAACCTCCCTAACCTTCCTCATTGAATTTTCAACCTTTTCCACCCCTTCCCACCTCTTCATCAGTCATTTGCTTATGTCATGAAAAATTTAAGGAGAAAAGGTTTACAGGTAATCCTGGAAAGCTTGCAGTTGTCTTGCATCCCATCTCCCGCCAAAATCATGAATTCAGGTCAACTAACCTATGCTTTTGACGGGAGATGAGAGGCAAGACAACCGCAAACTATTCAGTGTTAGCTGTATGATAATTTCGATTTTCGCGGCAAGAGTAAAAGTTTTAACCGTATTTGTAGCTACTACTTTCCTCATGTTCTCAAGTTACCAAATGACATTCAAGTTATTTTTCTAGCCCCGACACCGCTAGCTCCTTGTCAGCCATGCGATATCTCATTGTTCCTATAATATCGATGAGATATTACCCAATCACCAGAGGGATGACTGTGAGTAAAAAGTGTTATGGTAGAGGCTAGGTTAGTTTAGGTTAGCGCATCTTCAGCCGTGTTGGCAATTTTTCTTTAGTACCACCCCGCCTATTCTACCAAGTCAGGGTCGCCGATTGTTCAATGGACTCCTCGCATGCATGCTCTTTTCCTTTAATAACATTTTCAGCTTTTGATTTTTGATTTCTTTTTAGCTTTCCAAGTAACATCCACAACGTTTTCTAATGCTCGCTCGCCCCATATTTCAAGTCTAAAACATAATTCACCTGCTCCAACAGTTTATGAAAAACAGATACCTAGGCAGCCCATCAGTGCCCAGAAACACAATAATCAAATTTCATTTCTATTTAATATGACATAAAAGAAAAAAAAACTAATATAAAATAAAATGAAATGAAATAATATATATAATATAATATAATATAATATAATATAATATAATATAATATAATATAATATAATATAATATAATATAATATAATATAATATAATATAATATAATATAATATAATATAATATAATATAATATAATATAGTATAAAATTAAATTAAATTAAAGTTAATTAGAGTTAATTTAATTTAAGTATAGTAAATTCAATTCAAGTTAAGTTAAGTAAAATAAAGAAAAGAAAAGAGAAATATAAAATAAAATATAAAATAAAATATAAAATAAAATAAATAACAAAATATAAAAAAAATAATAAAATATAAAATAAAATAACTTTCCATCCTGAACCGGATCAAGTAGTAAGGTTAAGATTCATATGATTTGTTATTCAAATCAGCACTTAATGGTTGGTCTTAATGGCTAAGATTTTTCTTGTAAAACTCACCTGAAAAAAATGATGACTACAATATTTTAGTAAGGGATATGAAATTACTACTGGGTGGCAGATTTTTTCAATTGAATTTATAATTAATTATATATACTTATCCTTTCAAATACAAGAAAGTGTGGCGTGTATTCAGATTCAGTGAGTAGTAAAAGAGGATGAGGATCAGTAAGAGAGTTAACCCTGCATGTCTCTAATGCATTAGCGGCCCCAAAAATTGATTTCAATCCAGCTATCTGTCTATCTTTCTTATTGGAAGTGGTAGTAAAAGATTAAATTTTTTGGTAAATTATTTTTGAAACAGATATTGGTAAGTTTTTACTTTAGAACTCCTCAATTTCATGAATTCATCTTCTATATTTATGTTTATTTTCATTCTCTCAGGAATGAATCCCTTTTCAGGCACAGTAGCATCCTTTTTACAGAAAATTAATCCCTAAATAATAATTTTCACAGAAGAAAAAAAGGATCATCTAGACACCTAGTTGTTTTTTATGTCCCTGTTTGAACCCTGGTTGTGATTCTGTTTGATACCATGGAGTGACCCTTTCAAAGCCACTACCACTTTTTCTCCTGATTCCCTCAAATTTGCTTTTTTTGTTCCTGCCATTCACCCCCTTCCTTTCCTGTGCTCATCTTTGATGAATTTGTTTTCTCTACCCAAATCCTCACTCATCCCACTGATTCTCTAATGGCTCCTACTTCCCTTCCATTTATGGTCAGTCACTTTATATTTGTTTTCATCTTTCCCTTCATCACCTCCATCTGTAGAAAGATAAATCCAAGCAATGTAAGTCATATTATTTTTGCATTCATAGTTTAGTCCCTTTTGGTGAATCTTTTCTTTGTAAATTAACATAAGTTTCTGATCCTATCCTTTTCTTGTGATGCCACTAATTCCACCACAGCTAAAATCTGCATTACTCCCCTCCCTTCACCTTCACTAACAATCCCTTTCCTCAAATCCACCTTGATCTCCACCTTTTCTCCTCTAATAGACACTCCACCTCACCCCTTCACTTCTATTTGATGCCCAACCCCTCAAATCCACCTCACTTTCCACCCATTTGTCTCAAATAGACACCCCACTCCTCAAATGTATCTCACATTCCATCCCTTCATCTCCACTTGACACCCCAGCACACCCCTTCACCTCTACTTGATGCCTCACCTCTCAAATCCACTTCGCTTACCTCCCATCTGTCTCCAATAGACACTCCACTCCTCAAAATTATCTTGCTTTCCATCACTTCATCTCCACTGGACACCCCACTCCTCAAAATTATCTTGCTCTCCATCCCTTCATCTCCACTGGACACCCCAGCACACCCCTTCACCTCTACTTGATGCCTCACCTCTCAAATCCACTTTTCTTGCCTCCCATTTGTCTCCAATAGACACCCCACTCACCAAAATTATCTTGCTTTCCATCACTTCATCTCCACCGGACACCCCAGCACACCCCTTCACCTCTACTTGATGCTTCACCCCTCAAATCCATCTTTCTTGCCTCCCATTTGTCTCCAATTGACACCCTAACACACCTTTTCAACTAAAAGTGATTCCCCAAGAATCAACTCCACCTTTCTCTCTTCCCCTGCATCTACACTAGAAGAACCAACCCTCTCCTACACCTTGAGCTGACACCCCATCACCCAAAGTTAGCTGGCAACCCTCTCCATAGCCTCCAACCAAAAACCCTCCACCTTTACATCCAATATTCTCTTCTTCACTTCACCTCCACAAAAAAAATGATAATCTTAAAATATGTAATATAAAAATTGTAAAGATGGATAAATAAAATTAATACAAAAATATTAAAATAAGTTAATGATACAGACTAATGTTTGGAAATACTAGAAATAGTCTATGAGACTAGATAGATGATTAAATAGCCCAAAAAATAAAATTAAAAATGAAAATTATTGAAGAAAAAATCCAAAATATAAATAAATAATGAACTGATGAATAAAGAAATTAATATATTTCACCACATTAAGCATCTCTGTAAAAATAACTAATAGCTGACAAACATTTACTTTAATTTATACAATTATATATGCAGCAAAACCTTAAAAGCTTGGTATTTTTGTCAAAAATTTTGTGCTACTTGTTATTTCTGGCTCAGCCCTGTTCCTGCCCTAAATAGGGGTTTTTATGCATTTTTGTATGATAAACCCAACATAAAAGATGCTACACAAGTATAAAAAGTGCACAAAAAATGTCAAAAGGGAAAAGAGTTATCATTCATGATGTAACTATGTAAAAAAGTAAATTTATTCCTCAAAAATATTAGAAAATTTTTGACCTGATTCTATTTTAAGTTTCCTGACAACAAAAATCACAGTCCTTTTACATTCAAGATTCATGAAATATAATTATCTTTCAACAATAAAATGTATGAGTAAAGGTTCATATGATAATTTGCATTAATATTAATTTTATTATAAATCTTGCTTGATGTGGACAAATTAAGTATATTTTCATGGTACTAATACAGAAAATAAGTGTTCTTGAGACTCCAAGAAACATATACCATCATGTACCACATTTTTGTGTGAATTATTGTCCCAAAATATGATTAATAACTAGAAAGTTTTAATTTTGTGCACATTTTAAATTCCATTAAATTTATACCTTAGAAAATTTAATATGATTCATTTTTTATAACAATTGCACTTGTTTAGTAGAGCTCAATAAGAAGCATTTCTTCAAGTGACAACCCAACCCATATATACATCATTATTTTAAGAAATAAAACTGTGACTACACAGATGACTGTGTGTCAGTTATTTAGTTACTTTTACAGAGATGCTTAATGCAGTGAAATATAGTAATTTCTTTATTCATCAGTTCAGTATTTCTTTATTTTTTAAATTTTTTTCTTCAAATAATTTTCATTTTTAATTTTATTTTTTGGGCTATTAAATAATCTATCTAGTCTCATAGACTATTTCTGGTATTTCCAAACATTAGTCTGTATCATTGACTTATTTTAATATTTTTGTATTAATTTTATTTATCCATCTTTACAATTTTTATATTACATTTTTTAAGATTATCATTTTTTTTGTGGAGGTGAAGTGAAGAAGAGAATATTGGATGTAAAGGCGGAGGGTTTTTGGTTGGAGGCTATGGAGAAGGTGACCAGCTAAGTTTGTGTGATGGGGTGTCAGCTCAAGGTGTAGGAGAGGGGTGGTTCTTCTAGTTTAGGTCCAGGGGAAGAGAGAAAGGTGGAGTTGATGCTTGGGGAATCACTTTTAGTTGAAAATGTGTGTTAGGGTGTCAATTGGAGACAAATGGGAGGCAAGCAAGATAGATTTGAGGGGTGAAGCATCAAGTAGAGGTGAAGGGATGTGCTGGGGTGTCCAGTGAAGATGAAGGGATGGAGAGCAAGATAATTTTGAGGAGTGGGGTGTCCAGTGGAGATTAAGTGATGGAAAGAAAGATAATTTTGGGGAGTGGGGTGTCTATTGGAGACAAATGGGAGGCAAGCAAAGTAGATTTGAGAGGTGAGGCATCAAGTAAAGGTGAAGGGGTGTGCTGGTGTGTCAAGTGGAGATGAAGAGATGGAATGTGAGATACATTTGAGGAGTGGGGTGTCTATATGAGACAAATGGGTGGAAATTGAGGTGGATTTGAGGGGTTGGGCATCAAATAGAAGTGAATGGGTGTTCTGGGGTGTCCAGTGGTGATGAAGAGATGAAATGTGAGATACATTTGAGGAGTGGGGTGTCTATTTGAGACAAATGGGTAGAAAGTGAGGTGGATTAGAGGGATTGGGCATCAAATATAAGTGAAGGGGTGTGCTGGGGTGTCCAGTGGTGATGAAGGGATGAAATGTGAGATACATTTGAGGAGTGGGGTGTCTATTTGAGACAAATGGGTAGAAAGTGAGTTGGATTAGAGGGATTGGCCATCAAATATAAGTGAAGGGGTGAGGTGGAGTGTCAGTGTATGCTAGTATCTAAGTATGATTTAATAGTAAATATTAATGGTCCTACTACTTATTGATAAATTATTTAGTGATTAAACCTCAGGGGAAGAATAATAAAATAGCTATTCTCAATATAAACTCACAATACTTTGATTTTTATGTGTGCTAGTGGTGGAAAATAGAAAAATAAAATATAGTTATAGATTATATAAAGATAATATCAATTTATAAATGCTTTATAATATATTTATATTTAATAATAATTGTTTTACAGTGTTTATTTGAATTTTAGTAAGTAAGTGATGTCCAATAACCTGTCAAATCCTCCATTACTTATACCAAAATTCACTGGAGTGCACAGACCTTCAATCCAGATTATATCAGTTCTATCCCAGGCAATTAAAGCACTGTCAGAGCCCATTAGCTCCCCATGGCGTCCACTTCAAGCAGTTTCAGCACCCAGAGTCCAGTAAGGACCCTCCATCACAATTAATGATATCACAGACCCATACCATAAATAGAATAAGCAGATAAAAGCAGATACCATAAAGAAACAGGTAAAATAACTCATCCAAAGAGTATATAACAAAACCCAAAGCATATAAAGGAACCAAATTAAATTTCCAAGCCCCCAATAACATCCCCAAGCATCCTTATTAACCCAGTAATCATATCTCAACCCATAATTCCATGAAAATCCATCAAAGGAATCAGATTAAGCTGTCCAAAATGGATATATGCACCTGAAAAAGGTGTAAATGCTTGTGTAGGTGTTTTGACTCCACTGAATACATCCATATGACCTAAAATAAGCAGAAAAATAAATTTTATAGGCTATTAAGAGGTTAAACCCCACCTATAGACCTAAATATACATAAAGTAACTACATATTTCACTGAATATGAGGTTTCTGTATACATATAAGCTTATATATGTCTATAATTACTTAACATCACTTAAGGTAAGTATATTATGATTCCATTAACACCTTAGTTAGTATTAGGGGGTTTCAGTTCTGGAAAATACGCACTTACAAATATGCATTTAAATTTGACCAAATCCGCACTTATTAAAGTGTGGATTTCTGAAACACACTAGCCCCAATACTGGTGGATTTCAAAATGAAATAAGTCACTTATTTCACTCAAATCTGCAATTTCTCAACCAAAAGTGCTTATTTCACCATAAAGTCCCAATTCACTGAATTGTCAGCATCATCCCAATCATACAGAGCACTCCGCAGCTTAACACTTCATAACTCAAAACATCGTACATCATTTACATTTTCATATCACTTCATATACTAGTCATGCCTTCCTCACTTTCAAATTGTGATAAATTACATAAAGCAATGACTTTCATGGCTCTTGAACTGCTCCTAGACTCTGATTGCGATTCTGATTCTGATCTAGAAAAAAATTTTGTCTTTTTATCAAAAATGGTCATGAAACATTAACTTCTTCCCAGAAAGCCTCAAGTACTTCATACCCCCAAGTACACCATCCAAGCACTTCTTAACCTATCTACACCCAGTTTTGGACAGTTGTTCAGGAATTCTCTTGAATTTTTCCTTAAATTTCTTAAGCTTATTCAGGATCATCCCATATTTCACAATAATTCTCAAAAAGAACAACGACATCCTTCAATTCAATTGGCCATCACACTTTGTTGTTTTGGTTCCAATGGTAACGGAGCCGCTTTGAAATGTTTAGAAAATGTCTTTGATTTAGGGTATGGTTCAGTTAAAACTTATACCAAAAAATGCATCACTTCCATCAACTCCTTGGAATCTCAACTTCTCACCTGGCCAAAAAAAGAAGAGCGACTTGAATCATCTCAGGTTATGCAAACAGAGGGCTTCCCAGGATGTATTGGTTTTTTTGACAGTACTACTATTCCTTTGAGCCAGAAGCCTGCTCAAGGTGGAGACAATTACTTTAACCGTAAAAAAAGGTAGATTATTTTCAACTCCTTTCATTCTCTTTTAATCTAACTCAAACAACTCTATCTTCTTTATAGATATTGAATTTCCGTTCAGCTTATATGTGACGTTAAAAAAATTTATATCATTTTTTTCTGGCTATCCTGGCTCATGTCATGACTTCTACATCTTCCAAAGAATGCAAATTTCAAATAAACCTGAAAAATTCTTTGGTGAAGATCAGTATCTTCTTTCAGATTCTGCTTATTTTAATGGAAAGTATGTACTTCCTGCTTTTTGGGGAGCAGCTTCAGAAGACAGTCAAAATGCCAAGTTCAACAATCATTTGGAAAAGTTAAGAGTTTGTATTGAACATTCTATTTGAATCTTGAAAGGCCGTTTTCTAGTTTAAGGGAATTAAGAAGTCCTCTTAGAAATAAATCTGAAATGGAGGCAGTGATCAACTGGATTCTGTGTTGCACTATACTTCATAACCTACTTGCTGACCTCAAAGATCAATGGGTAGAGCTGTATGAAGATGAAAAAGTTGATTCACCTCTGACTATATCCAAAAATTCTATTTCTCAATCAACTAGTATAAGGGCAAAATTTCTTCCAATAACACTCCCACATTTTTCAACACAATTTTAATTTTTTTTTTCATACTCTTCAAATTATCAATTCACATGTTTTATTCACTGAGAATGGTAATTTTTTTGGCATATTTATTTTGTTTTTGAATTTGCTGTTACACTACGTGGGAAAGTGGTGTTGCAGGCTGTTCTGGAACAGCCAATTGCAAGCCAAAAATTGGCCTTGAAAATTACGAAGGACCAATTAAGATATCTTTCAACAGCAATAACTGTCGCTGCAAATCCCTTTCATTCTGCTTGACTCTTTTTTATCTTTATCTTTTTTTATTATCCTTATTCTTTCACATACAACATAGCCTTTGATAAGGATTCATGTTAACACCAGGTTATTCAAATGAATCATTAAAAAATACAATTTTCTCAATGCCATTGATATCTTTAGCTAAGGAAAAATCACCAAAAATCTCAGGAGTATTTACAGAAAAACAAATTAATCATCTGTAAACATAGTTTTATTTACTGTCTCTTCAGCTCCCCCTTGATACTCATAATTTTGTTTTGATTGAAGGTGGCAATGGTGGTAAGTGGAGGAGGGGGAGGTGACAATGGTGGAAATTGGAGATTGTGATGGAGGTGGAGGTAGAGGTAGAGGTAGAGGTATAGGTAGAGGTAGAGGTAGAGGTAGAGGTAGAGGTAGAGGTAGAGGTAGAGGTAGAGGTAGAGGTAGAGGTAGAGGTAGAGGTAGAGGTAGAGGTAGAGGTAGAGGTAGAGGTAGAGGTAGAGGTAGAGGTAGAGGTAGAGGTAGAGGTAGAGGTAGAGGTAGAGGTAGAGGTAGAGGTAGAGATAGAGGTAGAGGTAGAGGTAGAGGTAGAGGTAGAGGTAGAGGTAGAGGTAGAGGTAGAGGTAGAGGTAGAGGTAGAGGTAGAGGTAGAGGTAGAGGTAGAGGTAGAGGTAGAGGTAGAGGTAGAGGTAGAGGTAGAGGTAGAGGTAGAGGTAGAGGTAGAGGTAGAGGTAGAGGTAGAGGTAGAGGTAGAGGTAGAGGTAGAGGTAGAGGTAGAGGTAGAGGTAGAGGTAGAGGTAGAGGTAGAGGTAGAGGTAGAGGTAGAGGTAGAGGTAGAGGTAGAGGTAGAGGTAGAGGTAGAGGTAGAGGTAGAGGTAGAGGTAGAGGTAGAGGTAGAGGTAGAGGTAGAGGTAGAGGTAGAGGAGGAGGCAAGAGGAGGAGGTGGTGGCCAGAGGTGGTGGAGGTGGAGGTGGTGGCAAGTGGAGGTGGTGGAGGTGGTGGAGGTGGAGGAGATGGAGGTGGAGGTGGAGGTTGTGGAGGTGGAGGCAGGAGGAGGAGGAGGAGGAGGTGGAGGTGGTGGAGATGAAGGTGGAGGTGGAGCTGGTAGAGGTGGAGGTGGAGGTGGTGGAGGTGGAAGCGGGAGGTGGTGGAGGTGTAGTTGGAGGTGGAGGTGGAGGTGGAGGCAAGAGGAGGAGGTGGAGATGGAGGTGGAGGTGGAGGTGGAGGTGGAGGTGGAGGTGGAGGTGGAGGTGGAGGTGGAGGTGGAGGTGGAGGTGGAGGTGGAGGTGGAGGTGGAGGTGGAGGTGGAGGTGGAGGTGGAGGTGGAGGTGGAGGTGGAGGTGGAGGTGGAGGTGGAGGTGGAGGTGGAGGTGGAGGTGGAGGTGGAGGTGGAGGTGGAGGTGGAGGTGGAGGCAAGAGGAGGCGAGAGAAGGAGGTGGTGGAGGTGGTGGAGATGTAGATGGAGGTGGAGGTGAAGGTGGAGGCAAGAGGAGGAGGTGGTGGAGGTGAAGGTGAAGGTGGAGGCAAGAGGAGGAGGTGGTGGAGGTGGAGGCAAGAGGTGGTGGAGGTGGATGTGAAGGAGGAGGAGGTGGTGGAGGTGGAGGTGGAGGTGGAGGAGATGGAGGTAGAGGTGAGAGGAGGTGGAGGTGGAGGTAAGAGGAGGTGGAGGTGGAGGCAAGAGGTGGTGGAGGTGGTGGCAAGAGGTGGTGGAGGTGGAGGTGGTGGTGGTGGAGGCGCGAGGTGGTGGTGGTGGAGGCAAGAGGAGGAGTGTTATGGGTGCTTATATCCACCTCTTGCCTCCACCTCCACCTCCTCTCACCTCCTCTTGCCTCCACCTTCACCTCCACCTGCTCTTGCCTCCTCTTGCCCCCACCTCCACCTCCTCTTACCTCTACCACCTCTTTCCTCCACCTCCACCACCTCTTGCCACCTCTTTCCACCTCTTGCATCCACCTCCACCACCTCTCACCACCTCTCCCCTCCACCTCCACCTCCACCACCTCTCGCCTCCACCTCCATCTCCACCACCTCCACCACCTCCTCCTCTCACCTCCACCTCCACCACCTCTCACCTCCACCTCCACCTCCTCTTGCCACCACCACCTCCTCTTGCCACCACCTCTCACAACCACCATCTCTACCTCCACCTCCTCTCACCACCACCATCTCCATCTTCACCTCCTCTTGCCACCACCATCTCCACCTCCACCTCTACCTCCACCCCTTTTGCCACCACCATCTCCATCTAGGTGAGTTTTTTTTTAAAAAAAATGTGTTGAATTTTTTTTCAGATCAAAAAAATGTCTTCTTCTTCAGATTCATTCCTTACTTCTATAATATCTTCATTTTTATCCTCTTTATCATCTTCAACTTTATCATCTCTATCATCTTCTTCAAAATTAATTTCAATACAATTGTCTTCTAAATCATCAAAAAAATTTAATGATAATATGTCTCATCAGAATAAAAGATATCTGACAAAAAAATTCATCTTCTAAATCATCAAAAAAAATTAAATATAATCAGTCTCATCAGAAGAAAAGATATCTGAAAAAAAAAATTCTCTGAAAACGTTTTTTTTGTCATATCCCAAACATTTTTTTTCATAAAACTAAAGTAAATAAAAAAAATCAATATCCAAAAAAATTACCAGAAGATATCAAATATCTAACCAAATTTGGAGATTATTAAGTTGTTGCAGTTATCAGTAATACTTATAAGGCTCAATTCATTTTGAAAGTTCATTCATTTGATGGTGTAAAAGATGAAACTTTTAATCAACTATCGGATCTTATCATAACTCTTTACCAAATGGCTTTGGTTCTATTACCTATAAGGAATATGAATTCGTTGGGTGGTATCATGATTGGATTTGGTTGGAGACCAGTTTTGTTAAAGGATATTCTCTTGGTATGTCTAATAATTTTTTTTTCATTCTTAATATCATTTCACTTATTTCATTTATATAGGCATATATTCATTGCTCAAGAATATCACTAAAGCTCAATTAGATGAAGATTTTGGCTTATGGGATACTCTACCTTCCTTTAACTCTTTTCTTGCTCTTTGACTCAAAAAGCCCTGTAATAAAGCATTTGAAAAAAATCATGGACTTGCAACCAAAGTTGGAATACTGAATTGGTGTGACTCCAAATGTGAAGATATCAGCCACCAATATATTTTATTTTCTAACGTTATTATCACTCATTCTGTATTTCACAATAGGATTCATATCAATAGGAATGATGCCAATTTTCTTACTTTTGGTATATTCTCATATATCAATCCGATAACTGGCCAACCAATACCATCTCTAGCTAAAATCAAAGGACATGGTTTATGTTTTCCAGACCACTGGTGCATCATTGATATTGGTTTTGGAAATGGTATCATCAAAACTATTTGGAATTCTTCTCAGGATAATCATCAAACAACAAATACTCCTGCTGGTTTGGAATCCTATCACGATTTCACACATTTTGGTTGCTCATTTCAAATCAGTCATAAGTTGATTAAAAGAATAAAAAAGATAAAGAAAGAAGGTAAAGTTAATCGATTTAAAAAAACTTAATCTAGATCCAAAAAGTATGGGGATTAGAGTTGTCATCATAAATTTTTAATAAATATTTTTTATATATCAATTTCCTCAACTAAAGTAATGGGCCAACGACCTTTGGTTGTATAACAGGTAATCATGATAAAATTTATTTGTTTCATGGGGTTCCTCTAGCCTATACCTGTGGAAAGTCCCAAACTTTTGTTTCTTGATTTGATCTGCATTTTGGCTAGAGGAATTGTCATTACTTTAAAAGTAGTAGATTTGATATATCTTATTTATAAATTAATTAATTTATGATATTATATTAAATTTTGGTGACTTTCACCCTTTACTTCAATAAAATTCAGGGGAGGGTATTGCCAAATTTTTAAATCTGACATGTGAAATTGATGACTTAGAAAAATTTGGTGGTACCCACCCCTTGTTTCAATAAAATTCAAGGGGAGTTATTGCCAAATTTTCAAAAGAGAAATAGAATTTTAATGAATTAGAAGTATTTAGATAAGCAAACTTATTGACTTGAAAGTAAAGATAGAAAAATTGTATTATATTTTCAAATTTTTGTCAAAAAAAAGTATAAGCAAACTTATTGACTTGAATGTAAAGATAGAAAAATTGTATGATATTTTTGAAAATTTGTCAAAAAAAAAGTACTATATTAAAGACCTTTTATAAGGCAGAATATAAGAAAACATTACCAAAAATAAATCAAACAAAATTAATTTACCTAGAAAAATAATTTATCAATTGAAAATTTCAAGCAATTTTTTTATGTCCTCATAAGATTGGCCATTTTTTAAACATTCCATAATGAAATTTTTTTTTTTTTAAATTTCTTGTTTTTCCAATTCACAAGTAGCCATTTCTCTTTGAAATTGATGGTCATTTACTCTTTCCATCTGCTCTGCCTCAATTTTTTTTCTTACAAATCTAAGGCTTGCTGATCTTTCCTTAGCATATGATCAAACTTCATCTTCTCAAAGTCAAGGGTATTTTTCGCAATAGTTTATTTTGCTGAGAAAATTAAATAGAAATAAATAAATAAATAAGTTAATGAATAAGATATATAGTAAACAAATCTTACTTATATCTTTTTTTTAAAAAAATACTCAAGAGAGCCAATTGAGCTTGTTGAAGTATTACCATGTTTTAAAAGATGGTTCAAGTTCATTGAAGTTGAGGGTTGTTTCTTTAGTTTGGAGTTTGAAAAAAAGGCTTCAGGAAGTTCATCTAAAGTAGCTTCTAAAGCGGGATTCACATTTCCAGAATTGAGATTATTTAATGGAGTTTGAGTTTGAGTAGGAGGAGACTAGAAAGAAAGAGAAATTTAGAGAAGAATTGAAGAAAAAAGAAAAAGTAAACATACATTTAAATTTTGGGGCTCTGAGGATTCAGATCTGCTGCAATATAATTGTTCTTCTGGATATTCAGGATCATCTTCAGCTGAACTATGGTTAGAAGGTGGAGGGTATTTGATAAGAATCAATAGAGTAAGTAAGTGAAGTAAGGACAGCAGATGGACAAAGAAAGGATGTGGACGAGGGAGGAGAGAAATGGACGAGCAAGGACAGGACAGGACAGAGAAAGGAAACAAAAGTTGTTACCTGATAAGAATCAATAGAGTAAGTAAGTGAAGTAAGGACAGCAGATGGACAAAGAAAGGATGTGGACGAGGGAGGAGAGAAATGGACGAGCAAGGACAGGACAGGACAGAGAAAGGAAACAAAAGCTAAAGAAACGGGTGAGCAAAAATATTAATAATGAGAAGAGAAAAGATTGGATGCATTGCAGTCGTAGAGCACATACTTGTTACCTGATAAGAATCAATAGAGTAAGTAAGTGAAGTAAGGACAGCAGATGGACAAAGAAAGGATGTGGACGAGGGAGGAGAGAAATGGACGAGCAAGGACAGGACAGGACAGAGAAAGGAAACAAAAGCTAAAGAAACGGGTGAGCAAAAATATTAATAATGAGAAGAGAAAAGATTGGATGCCGACTCAGTAGTGAGGAGGCATCCTTAAAAGTATTCAAGTTAGGGTATGCATATAAATAGTGATATAGGAGATTATCTAGTGTTAGGGTATCTAAATACATAGGTAGTCGTCTAAATCATATGCTAGGTGATGAAAAGTATAACATGCTTATAGAATATTAACACCCACCCGTGCTCAAGACGGCAATGGTTTTAAATTTAAATTAAGTAAGAACTCATGATGTTTGACTCTTGGTAAGGGTTTGGTAAGTATATCAGCTATCATAGAATTTGTGGAAACATAATTAATTTTTAGTTGTTGAGTATTCACTAGTTCTCGTAACCAGCAAACTTTGGTGTTGATGTGACGAGTACGATGTTGGTATAAAGGATTTATTGCTCGATTGATTGCCCCTTGGTTGTCTCCGTTAAGTAGTACTGATTTGAGAGGGATTGAGAAATCATTAAACAATTCTTTAGTCCACAACAAGTCCTGACCACACTCAGTCATAGCGTAATATTCTGATTCAGAGGTCGATAAAGAAACAGATTGTTGTTTGCATGAGCGCCAACTGATTAGGCCTAGATGAAAAACTAAGGAACCAGATGTTGATTTTGAATCTGTTGATTTATTATAATCGGAATCGGCAAAGCCAGTCAGTGAGCCCAACTCGGAATTGGAGACATTACCTAATGTAAGACTGTAATCTTTCGTTAATTGAAGATAGCGTAGCACATGGAAGAAGGCTATTATTTGCTCATCAGTAGGTTGGTTGAGATATTGCGCTAGTGAACTTGCAGCATAAGCTAGGTCTGGCCTAGTACAGAGGACAAGATAATTCAATAGACCAATGGCTCTTCGATAGTTGAAGATATTAGTTAGCTTCGTATTGTTGTTTTTTGTGAATTGTGAATTGGGGACAAGAGGGGTAGTGACTGTTCGACATTCTGTATGATTGAATTCATTAAGAAGTTTTTGAACGTAAAGTTGTTGTGAAAGAGTGATTGTTTTCTCTGGTCGATTTCGAATGACTTTCATTCCCAAAATCCAATTAAGTTCCCCTTGATCACCAATATCAAAGGCTTGAGTAATCTTTTCCTTGAAATTATCAATTGAAGGACCTCCAATGATAAGGTCGTCAACATGAATGAAGACGTAACAGGGATGTTCATGGTCTTTATGAAGAAATAAACAAGGATCAGCAACACTGGCCTTAAAGTTTATGCTTTCAAAGAAGCTAGTGAGTTTGTTATACCAACATCGTGGACTTTGCTTTAAACCATACAAGGACTTTTTAAGGTGAAGGCATTGCTGATCATCTTTAGGTGTATAACCTTGGGGATAACGAAGATAAATGTCCTCATCAAGATTTCCATGTAGAAAAGCCGATTTGACATCCATCTGACATATCTCCCAATCCTTATAGGCTGCAAGTCCAAGTAGAAAACGGAGAGTGGCCAGTCTACCAGTGGGAGCATAGGTTTCATTGTATTCAATTCCTTCTATTTGGGAGAAACCTTGAGCACATAGTCGAGCTTTGTATTTGATGATATTCCCTTCTGAGTCAGTTTTCTTTTTAAATGTCCAAGTGGTCCCGATTAAATGATTATTACTTGGACAAGCTGATTCCTCCCAAACGTTATGGTGACTGATACTTTTTAGTTCAGCATCAATTGCCTTCATCCATTCATCACTCTCCGGGGAATTCACTGCTTCGTAATAGTTTCGAGGTGTATCAAATGGAGTAACAATCATACAAGCAACATTAGCTCTTCGTTTGGTGGTTAGAATATTGGAAGGGTCAATTTGTGATGATATTTCCTTAGGCGGTTTAGTGTTTAGGGGAACATAATCGTAGTGTTTGAGTTTTGGACCAACTGACGTGTCGTTGTCACCATCATAGTTAGCTTGTCCAGGAACTTCAGGAAGTGGCGATATTGGAGTTTCATCAGAGGAACTAACGTTATTATCATTTGAGTCAATGAAACTGTACTCGTTGGTGATGACTATGTTGGGAAATTGCAATGAGTCAATGGTTTTCCCTTTAGAAATTTGTCCGGACAGATTAAACGTATTTAAGAATTTGACATCGTGGGTAGTAATAATTGAATCGGTGGAAGGAGAGTATATGCGATAGTTGACATGACCATCACAGTAGCCTAAGAAGATACCTTCTTCGCCACTTTTGTCAAACTTGCCCACACGCTTGTGCTTCTGGAGATGATAGACGACATCGGAGCCGAATGGATATAATTTAGATGGTAGTTTAGAGTTTTTATGCCAGAGTTCCCAAGGAGTTTTGCCGTTCTCAAGAGCTGAAGTGGGAAGGATATTTAGCAGGAAGGTCGCTGTGTTGACAGCTTCAGCCCACCACTCTGAGTCGAGGCCAGCTTCAATCAATAGACACTTTGCCTTTTCGACTATGGAACGGTTTCCCCTTTCAGCTATTGGGTTTTGTTGCGGGGAGTAGGGTGCTGTTCGTAAGTGAACTATACCTTTGTTTTTGAGGTGATTTTTCATAGGGAGGTTTACGAATTCTCCACCGTTGTCTGAGACAATGCATTTGACTTTCCTTTCCAACTGATTTTCAACTAAGGTTTCAAAATCTTTGTAGCTTTCAAATGTTTCTGATTTCAATTGGAGAAATTGCACATGACGGAATCGAGAGTGACCATCGACTATTTGGAAGAAGTATGATTTGCCACCTTTTGATTCGGGAGTAATTGGGCCACATAGATCCATGTGGATAACATCCAAGGGTGATTCAGGGGTTGGAAAATTTCCCGAGAAGGGTAAAGCATGAGCTTTAGCAAGAGCGCATGTTTTACAAGAGAAATTAGAGAAATTCAAACCTGGGAATAATTTTTCCATAGTTTGATTATTCGGGTGGCCGTAATTGTGATGTAGTAATTTTAGTCTTTCGTCCATAGAGTTGACATTGTAGATAGGGGAATAAATAGGATCCATAACCAGTGGGAAAGTTAAGATTCGCCCTTTAGAGGAGCACTCTAAGAGAGTAGTGTTCCCATTTTTGATTTTAAACTGTCCTTTTTCGTTAGATATAGTCCATCCGTCCAGTAGTATGTCCACGAGTGAGATAAGATTTGCCTTAACGTTTGGTGCATATAAGGCATGGTTGATGTTGAAGTTATGGCCTGATGATGAAGTAAACATAGCATTGCCTTGTCCAAGGGCAATAAGCTCGTCTCCATTGGCCATTGACAGAGTAGTTTCAGAGTTGTGAAATGTTTTGAAAAATTTTCGATTGTTGAAGATTGAAAATGATGCACCACTGTCCAATATGGCGTGATCATTAGATAAGTCATTAAAAACTGATAGTACTTTGTTTGAGTTGTCAGTATTGCGATTTTCCCTTTCCTTTTTCCTTTTTAGAAATTCGTCACGTTTCTCAGGATGAAGTTGGAAGCAAGAAGATTCAGAGTGTGGCGCTAGAGGATTATGTTTTCCTTTTGAGCAAAGTTGTTTTGTCTTGGTGTCCATTGCCAAGGCAGTACCGATAGAAGATAAGTTTAGTGCTTTACGACGAGTTACTTCTGATTCGATATCTGAGAAAATATTCTCAATAGTCGGTCGTTGGTTGGTGATGTCGTATTTGCTTAAAATGATAGTGGCGGCAGTTTGATATGATTCAGGAAGTAGATTGAGAACGTAGTTTCCCATGATGTAAGATAAGATATTTTCTTTGAACAAGTCGGGAGCAACTTCTCTGAGTAGTCTCATTGTCTCTCTAAAGTTATTCATTGCTTCAAGAATATTCCCTTCAGTAAATTTGATTTTGAAGAGTTGACTGACAACGTATGAGCAGTTTTGTGTTGATTTTGAAGCATAATGGTCTTTGATGCGCTTCCATAATTGAGCAGGTTCTACCGCATCGTCGTCAAGTATAAATTTGTGTTGATTGGGCCTGTCCATGAACATCTTGATTATTGTGTTAGTTTGCCTTTGTCGAATATTAAATATATTAAGTAGATCGGGATCGGTAGGAATTGGACATTTTTCGTCTAGAAATTGATCTAGATTTCGAACAGTTAGAGCATATTTAATATCCGTTTTCCAAGAACTATAATTTTTGTCAGTGAGTTTTTCGATTCCTTTAATTTCAGAGTAGTTTGAGGAATCTTGAAGGTAAGAGAAGTTGGGCGTAGCTCTCAATTCTGAGGTGGAGGCCATGTCAGGAGTAAAGGTATGTGTAGAGGATGAACGTGAACTCGAGCGAGAGGATGAAGTGTTGACAGACTGAGGAGTGGCCAGAGTTTATTTAATGCAGTGGCGCTGGGCCCATAACCCTGATAAGAATCAATAGAGTAAGTAAGTGAAGTAAGGACAGCAGATGGACAAAGAAAGGATGTGGACGAGGGAGGAGAGAAATGGACGAGCAAGGACAGGACAGGACAGAGAAAGGAAACAAAAGTTGTTACCTGATAAGAATCAATAGAGTAAGTAAGTGAAGTAAGGACAGCAGATGGACAAAGAAAGGATGTGGACGAGGGAGGAGAGAAATGGACGAGCAAGGACAGGACAGGACAGAGAAAGGAAACAAAAGCTAAAGAAACGGGTGAGCAAAAATATTAATAATGAGAAGAGAAAAGATTGGATGCATTGCAGTCGTAGAGCACATACTTGTTACCTGATAAGAATCAATAGAGTAAGTAAGTGAAGTAAGGACAGCAGATGGACAAAGAAAGGATGTGGACGAGGGAGGAGAGAAATGGACGAGCAAGGACAGGACAGGACAGAGAAAGGAAACAAAAGCTAAAGAAACGGGTGG